>JAIUZE010071284.1:0-42470 GCA_022085475.1 Heliosperma pusillum | reverse complement strand
ATATTTCCGCTTTATAATTCACATGCTTGTATGTTTTATTTCCGCATTCGCGAGGGTTGTCACAGTTGGTATCAGAGCTTTATCGCTCCCGACGCACACACTTGAACCCTAAACTTAAACTACTTGACCTTGAAATAATAAATGAGAGATGGGTAGAAATTAAGGACTTTACTTGGTAGTCTTGGTGTACTTGATGGTTGTTAGGTTCTAACTTGTTTGTTGATTGTGTTGAGTGATGTTATGTTTGTTTGTATCTACCGTCTTAAGGTGGATCATTGTGTTACCTAGAAGAAGTATACTCTACCGAAGATTTGAAGATTTACAAGCCTAATTGAAGTGTATTTCTTCTTCATTTATGAATTCTCTCGTCCTTATTGTATTATGCTCTCTCCCTTCTATTTAGGTGCTTCTTTCTCTTCCATTTTGTTTGCCTCTTGGAAATTACTCTTGATAGTTTCCTCCATCTTACCATTGGTATCCTTACCTTCCTCTTGTAACATTTTTGTGGATGTCATACCCATTTATTGGTGGTATATTATACTTGGTCGGAAGAACTTGAAATTTTGTGGAATATTAGTGTTGTTAGAATGAATTTGTGATTTGAGGAAAATGGTGTAGATCTAAATTCACCCTATATTGATGATTGGTTGTAACTCTAAGGAAGGGTAGTAAGATAAGTTTGATGATTTTAATGCTTGATGCTTGCCATGATTAATGTGTAGATAGTTCATGGTATTTGATGGTGTAAGATTGAATGAGTTGGCTAAGACTTCTTAACCCATTAACGGTTTAATCTTTTGAATTTAGGAGTTTAGTAATATTAGAGTGTCTTGAGGATCATGTCTAAATTTGAGCTAGTTGTTCTAAGTGAGAATATTTGGATGATACTTTGAGGTGTAAAACGCTTTTGAGACTAAGTGACTTCTTGTGGATTCTAGTTTATGTGTTAGTGTAGAGGCTTGGTGAAAAAACATTTGGCTATAGTTCTTGGATTTAAAGATACGATCTTATCTTATGGCATCTGAGATTCGTTTGAAGTAGTAAGGTTTCGTTGTAAGTTGAACCATATTACTTGAGAATTATGATGTGAGCTATGATGGAAATACCTTGGGATGTTAATGATGATTTTTGGTTGGATGTTGTACTTTGATAATAATGAACTCGTGGGCTATAGACTTGAAAATGACCGAGTATAAGAGAGTATTTGTTAGTCTTTCAATTAAAGAAACCTTTGAGGTTGTGTTGAATATTTGAGCTAAAGGAATGTTATTATGCTTGAGTTACAATTCCGCATTTGGGATTCCGTGAGATATGAAAGGATGGATGAATTGGGTTGTAGTCGATTTATCAAATCTAGGTGTACCTTACTTTGATGATTGTACGTGGTACGATGGTCCCTTGTAAGAGACCTTTGTTTGGGATGAGTTACTTTACTATCACCCTAAGTCTAAAAGGAGGAACTTTGTGGATTAAATCTTAAACCCTTACCTCTGGCCACATCCCTTTTCATTTGCCATTCTTGAATGTTTTTTCAAGATTGATCTTTAAGAAATTACAGCAAGCTCGTACTTCTTCCTTTCCTTACTACATATATCTTCAAACTCTCTATCTGCTTTGTCTCTTCCTCAACCTCGTTTTCCTTTTTTTTCGCCTTCGCCTTTTTCATCTTATCGTAGTCCTTAATGACTCTTCCTAATGTTCCCTGTATCATGTTCATTTATCCCTACTCTCTTGAGAGGTATTTTTTCTTATTAGCTAACGTAAGGGTTAGTAGGTGTGTTTTGAAGAAGTTTCGAATATGGTACCTAACCGTCCTATTAAACTAGTTTCATGTTTAGATGATTATAAGGATTTGAGGATAGCTTAGGATGAAACTCTCCTAGTGGTTTTAGGCTATGAAAGCTTAATGTTGCAATATCGTTTTGAGGATCGAAATAATCATAATGATAGTTGGTATTTGTGGTTAAGAATTTTAGTGATTCTTTAAGTGTTACTTGGGAGATTATGGTCTTTAAATGTTGGACCCTAACGGGAATAATTACCTTGTGGAATTTGGATTGGAGGACCAAACTTGAGGAATATTGTCATAAGCGAAAACCGATGTATTGAGAGTTTGAAGGAGCTAAATAAATTGATTTACGGTCGCATTGCTCTATGATTGGCAAAAGTTAAGTGAAATGAGATTTTGAGACTAATCTCTTTTGAGGTTTTGTGATTCAACTTTTGAAGATGAGAAGGTTCATGGTTAATAATTTAGGGTAATGAATTTTGGAATAAAGTGGATCAAAGGATTTCATAGTAAGCCTCTTTTACCTTGTGGTTGTTAACGATCATGTTTCCCTAGATATAAATATTTTGTTGGTGGTTTCTAATAAGAGTTTTGATGGAGCTAAGAAGATTAGAGTTCGTAATGAATTTTCATGTGGATTGTTAGTTGTAGAGTCTACCGTGCCGATGGACCTTAGTAGATTCTAATTGGATTCGAATAAATGGGATTTGTTACTCGAAGTTTCGTGATTATGGAATATTTTTGTAGGAATTCTGATGACTGAAAATGATGAGTTGCAAATTGGGTAAATTGCATCCTCTTGAGGATTAGAGTATTAGTAGAGTTAGTACTATCGAATTCTTGTAGATCTTCGTGCCGACTTCATCGTGAATCTTCATATCCCTAAGAGTTCGATTTGTTTCGTTTTTGCGTGTTTTGTATATATTTTGTTATCGTGATTTGTGAACTTTAAGTTCGAGTCGCTCTATGTACGTGTAATAGTTTTGTGTTATTCTTATTTTACTTTGAGAAAACCTTCAAATTTTCATGTTATATTTCTAATTTAACGTTTCAAAGAAGTCTAAAGATGGATTTTGTACTCTCTTTTTGGAGAAAATAGATTTCTTTCGCTTTTATATTTGGATTTTGCGTTGGGTTGGATGTTTGCACTTGTTATTGGAGACGTCTGATAACTAGTCCTGCACTGACTAACGTTGTTTTGAATTTCGATTTCACTATTTCGACTTTAATTTGATTTGGATAATTTGAGTTCTCGTTCGCGACGAGCATTCTTGAGATCCGTAAGTAAGTTTCGCACTTATGAATAATTTCCTTAAACCGTTTCGAGAAGAACATCTTTTCATAAATGTTTCCCTTATAAAAGTTTTGGTATTAATTTTAAAAACCGATTCTTGTCCTTGATACTTTTATTTTCTACTCTCAAGTTTCGAGGACGAAACTTTTTAAAAGGTGGGGTGATTGTAACACCCGGAAATGTACCCTATTTTTATAGTGAAAATATTTTACGGAAACTTTTCAGTGAAATTTAGTTTTAACCGTAAATTTAATTTTCCGAGTCGAATTTAGATTTTCCGAGTGGTATGTGGGAATTTCTGCGACATTCCATGAAAAATCACGTCTTAAGGCGAGTGGACTTGTCTTGGACGTTGCGTCGGAGTTGGATTTCTTGACTTTTGAGTCGAGTTTGACTTTTCTTGACTTTTGAGTCGTCTTTGATTTTTCTTGACTTTTGAGTCGTCTTTAACTTTTCTCGACTTTTGAGTCGAGTTTGACTTTCCTTGACTTTGGAACCGTCTTTGACTTCCATTGACTTTTCTCCTATACAACTCACACTACCCCTTAACCTAATTCATTACTCAAACACAACCAAATTACTTCCTCCTTAAGCAAACAAAATCATGGCCTCCCTCTTTGCTATCGATCTTTGAATCATCGTAGCTCCCTCGTTTCTTCTCGGAATTCACGTAAGTTCGTCTTATTCTTCCCCTCTTACCTTCCTCTATCCGTATTGGTAATAAAATTACCGTCTTTCTCGCTTTTTAAATTATCCGTCTTTCTCAAGGTGGAGTATATTCATCTTTTAATACCTAATTGTAGGTGGAGACTACTAGGAAGGCTTAGTAATCGATTAAAGACGCGTAAAGGTAACGGTGAAGGGTTACTCGGTATCATTTACGTGTTTTACATGTTTATATGCTAGAAATCGTATTTAAAATACGATTAGGAAGATTAGAAATCATGCTATGATTAATGGATGATGTTATATGATGAATGTTGATGATATATATTGATTGTTGTAATTATTAAAAGTGAATTAGGAGAATTGAAAATGATAGAATTGGTGCTTGTTGTTCTCGGGTGGAATTGTATTCCTGGCCGAAGGACCGGCAGCCGGTCTAGTGCCCGGCTAGGAATTTCCTGCACCGACCCTTTTTCGTAGAATGATCATAACTCCTTCGTTACTCGCTTGTTTTGGGCTTGTGACCACTCGTTGGAACCGTAAGAGGATAAGCTATCACTTCGACTTAGAATTTCGGCATTCCCATATCTAGAACTCTAGTTATGACCATTAGAAGTAGACCCTTGTTTTGATAGTTTCCAAACTTGTGATTTTTGTGTTTGTTAGTGTTGTGCTCTGAGCCGGGGTACCGGCCGCCTCCCTCTTGACCGGCCTGGAACACATTACCTTGTTTTCTATGATTTTTGGTTTTTGCCTTGTGCTCTTAGCCGGCCCACCGGCCGCCGGTCCAGTGACCGGCCTAGAACACGGCTGTGTTCTTTTCCTTTAATTTCTAAAACTCATAATTTATATTAGTTCGCATGATCCGTTTATCGTATAATTTTACGTAATGTCTTATAATATTCATGTTTTGGATAATTGATATCTCTTTCGCATGTATCACATGTTTTGTGACGGTTTTCGATATGTTCCCACTTTGAGTCGTTTTTTACAAATGAGTCGGTTTGAGCACTATTTTGTCTTGTGCTTTGTATTCTCATTCCCTTGGCTACCTTTCCGTTCGTAAGGCTGGAATGTCGGAACGGAGAGGTATCCTACTGCTTAAATGCATGTGTTAGTGGGCATACGACGGCGTTGTTGGGAGTTGAACGCTATGCGTTGATCGACCCGGCCGTCAAATGTTGTGTACTTGCGAGGTGGTGTTTTTTGCATGTAGCGTACCGCTTGTTATGAGGCTTGTGCTCTTTCCGCCTCTTTCGTTGAATTGATCTACCGAATTTGGGGTACGCGGCGTCTAGTGTAAGACCGAGTCTTGGATGCGAAACGTTTATCGCATGTCGAACCGGAAAATGTGATTTCGGGATTCTGGCCAGATTTAGACTAGGACCGGGTATTTATATCGTCGTTCTACCAGGAGGAAAATTAGTCTACATATACGAAATGAATTGAATCGTGTATGAGTTCATGGAAATGTTTATCCCGTGGATGCCTGTTAATCATACTTGCCATGTACACGATGCTAGTGCGTTTCATTTACCGTGAGAGTTGTCGTCTTGTGTCGTCTTTGAATGCGTGATTTCATGATATTGTTCATGGTCATTGCATGATTGGACACCGTCAATGTCTTGTTTCGTGAATGGATGATAATATGTTGGATTTATTGTGATCATCGCATGACTTGACTTGGTTTGTCTGTCGAGTCTCCATCTTATCATTTATAAAACCGCTACGGTGAGATGCAAGCCCTGTGAGCGTATTTTCGTTGCCTAAGAGTGTCTTCCCCGAGTCTTTGAATAACATGATGGTTTCGGATTTGATTTCCACATGATCTTATCATTATACATAGAATTGCCTATCTATTCTTATCGTATCTCACATGTATATCTATATATGCATGCTTTACTTTTGTATTTTCTTATATGTACGTTTAATGTGATATGGCTGGGAGAACCCGGAGTTACTCCCCACTGACTGTGGCATTCATGTTTTTCATGGATGAACAAGTTGCTTGCTTGGATGACTTTTTGGCTATGATATTTTGGGGTTCGGGTGTGAGCTAGCGGGCGTTGTCCCTGGAAGTTTCACCTCTAGACAATTTTAGCTAGTTTTGCTAAACATTTGTTCTTTGTTAAAATTTTAAGAGACCCCGTCTCTTTGTTGTATTTCCTTACTTAGTTGTAATATTTTGACACTCCTCGTTTTAGTTAAACTTGCATGTATAAAAGTTTTTAAAATACCGTATTTTCGCATATCTTTTCACATGCTTGTATGTTTTATCTTTCTGCATTCGCGAGGGTTGTCACAGTTGGTATCAGAGCTTAAACGCTTCCGACGCACGCACGTGAACCCTAAACTTAAATTACTTGACCTTGAAATAATAAATGAGAGATGGGTAGACTTAAGGACCTAAGATGGTAGTCTTTGGTGTACTTGATGTTTGTTAGGTTCTAACTTGTTTGTTAATAGTTTTGAGTGATGTTATGTTTGTTTGTATCTACCGTTTTGAGGTGGATCGTTGTGTTACCTAGGAGAAGTATTCTCTACCGAAAATTGAAGATTGACAAGCCTAGTTGAAGTGTATTTCTTCCTCATCTATGAATTCTCTCATCCTTATTGTATTATGCTCTTTTCCTTCTACCTAGGTGCTTCTTTCTCTTCAATCTTGTTTGCCTCTTAGAAATTACTCTTGATAGTTCCTCCATCTTACCATTGGTATCCTTACCTTCCTCTTGTAACATTTTTGTGGATGCCATACCCATTTGTTTGTGGTATATTATTCTTGGTCGGAAGAACTTTGAATTTTGTGGAATATTAGTGTTTGTTAGAATGAATTTGTGATTTGAGGAAAATGGTGTAGATCTAAATTCACCCTATATTGATGATTGGTT
The DNA here is from genome assembly GCA_022085475.1 of Heliosperma pusillum. NCBI lineage: Eukaryota > Viridiplantae > Streptophyta > Magnoliopsida > Caryophyllales > Caryophyllaceae > Heliosperma > Heliosperma pusillum. The sequence continues at coordinate 35,833 of JAIUZE010071284.1, read as the reverse complement.
GTAACTCTAAGGAAAGGTAGTAAGATAAGTTTGATGAATTTAATGCTTGATGCTTGCCATGACTAATGTGTAGATAGTTCATGGTATTTGATGGTGTAAGGTTGAATGAGTTTGCTATGACTTCTTAACTCATTAGTAATTTAGTCTTTTGGACTTAGAAGTTTAGTATTGTTTTGAAGACCATGCTTATGATATGTCTAATTGGTGTAAATAAGAAGTTTTGAATGATACCTTGAGGTGCGAAATGCTTTTGAGGTTAAGCGACTTCTTGTGCATTGTTTCCTATTGTGTGTTTGTGACTATAGGCTTGGTGGAAAAGCTTTTGGCTATAGTTCTTGGATTTAAAGATATGATCTTATCTTATGCTATCGAAGACTCTTTTGAAGTAGTAAGGTTTCGTTGTAAGTTGAACCATATTACTTGAGGATTATAGATATGAGCGAGATTCGATGATGTAATCTATGATGGAAATACCTTGTGACGTTAATGATGATGTTTGACTTGAGGTTGTACTTTGTTAATAATGAACTCGTGGGCTATATGATATTGATGATGACGTTTTGTTCGGTGTTCTACCTTGTGGCCGTAGGAGTTGAAAAGAGATTGGTATGGAGAATTCCTTATTGGTTCTTCGGTTTTTGAAACCTTTGGGAATGTGTCAAATTATGGAGTTGAGAGAATGTTATTATGCTTGAGCTGCAATTACGCAATTGGGAATCCGTGTTATATGAAAGGGTGGATGAATTGAGTTGTAATTGATTTGTTAAATCTAGGTGTACCTTACTTTGATGATCGTGGTACGATGGTCCCTTGTAAAAGACCTTTGTTATTGAGATGATTTGCTTTGCTATCGCCCTGAGTTTGAAAAGGGAACTTTGTGGATTTAACCTTAAACCTTTACTCGTGCCATCATTCCTTTTCTTTTCCATTCTTGAATGTTTTTGTCAAGATTGATCTTTACGAAATCGCATGCCCGTATCTTCTTTCTTACTCAGATATCTTCATAACTCTACTATCTGCTTTGTCTCTTCCTCAACCTCGTTTTCCTTTTTCGCCTTCGCCTTTTTCATCTTATCGTAGTCTTTAATGACGCTTCCTAATGTTCCTTGTATCATTTCTTTATCCCTACTCTCTTGAGAGGTAGTTTTTCTTATTAGCTAACGTAAGGATTAGTTGGTGTGTTTTGAAGAAGTTTCCAATATGGTACCTACCGTCCTTTTAAGCAAGTTCCATGTTTAGATGATTATAAGGAATTGAGGATAAGCTTAGGATGAAACTCTCCTAGTGGTTTTAGACTATGAAAGCTTAATGTTGCAATATCATTTTGAGGATCGAAATAAGCATAATGATAGTGGGTAGTTGTGGTTAAGAATTTTAGTGATTCTTTAAGTGTTACTTGGGAATTTGTGGTCTTTAAATGTTGGACCCTAACGGGAATAATTACCTTGTGGAATTTGGATTGGATGACCAAACTTGAGGAATATTGTCATAAGCGAAAACCGATGTATTGAGAGTTTGAAAGAGCTAAATAAATTGATTTACAGTCGCATTGCCCTATAATTGGCAAACGTTAAGTGAAATGAGATTGTGTGACTAATCTCTTTTGAGGATTTGTGTTTTAACTTTTGATGATGAGAAGGTTCATTGTTAATAGTTTTAGGGTAATGAGTTTTGGAATAAATTGGATCAAAGGATTTCATAGTAAGCCTCTTTTACTTTGTGGTTGTTAGCAATCATGTTTCCATAGATAAATATTTTGTTGGTGGTTTCTAATAAGAGTTTTGATGGAGCTAAGAAGATTAGAGTACGCAATGAATTTTCAGGTGGGTGGTTAGTTGTGGAGTCTACCGTGCCGATGGACCTTAGTAGATTCTAGTTGGATTCGAATAATTGGGATTTGTTACTCGAAGTTTCGTGATTATGGAATATTTTTGTAGGAATTCTGATGATTTAAAATGATGAGTTGCAAATTGGGTAAATTGCATTCTCTTGAGGATTAGAGTATTAGTAGAGTTAGTACTATCAAATTCTTGTAGATCTTCCTGCCGACTTTATCTTAATCTTCCTATCCCTAAGAATTCGATTTGTTTTGTTTTTGCGTGTTTTGTATATATTTTGTTATCGTGATTTGTGAACTTTATGTTCGAGTCGCTCTATGTACGTGTAATGTCTTGTTATTTGATTTTATCTTTGAGAAAACCTTCAAATTTCCATATTATATTTCTAATTCAACGTTTCAAAGAAGTCTAAAGATGGTTTGTGTTCCCTCTTTTGGAGAAAATGGATTTCTTTTACTTTTATATTTGGATTTTGCGTTTGGTTGGATGTTTGTACTTGTTATTGGAGACGTCTGATAACTAGTCCTGCACTTACTAACGTTTGTTTGATTTTCGATTTCACTATTTTGACCTTGTTTTGATTTTTGAATAATTAGAGTTCTCGTTCGTGACGGGCACTCTTGTGATTCGTAAATAAAGTTTCGCTCTTATGAAAAATTTCCTTAAACCGTTTCGAGAAGAACCTCGTTTCATAAATATTTTCCCTTATAAAAGTTTTCGTATTAATTTTGAAAACCGATTCTTGTCCTTGATACTTTTATTTTCTACTCTCAAGTTTCGAGGACGAAACTTTTTAAAAGGTGGGGTGATTGTAACACCCGGAAATGTAACCTATTTTTCTAGTAGAAATATTTTACGAAATCTTTTCAGCAAATTTAAGTTTTAATTTAGAATTTAAAGTTTCGAGTCGAATTTAGAATTTCCGAGTTCGTATTTGGAATTTCTGCGAGATTCCATGGGAATCCCGTCTTAAGGCGAGTTTGACTTTTCTTGACTTTTAAGTCGTCTTTGATTTTTCTTGACTTTTAAGTCGTCTTTGACTTTTCTTGACTTTTAAGTCGTCTTTGACATTTCTTGACTTTTAAGTCGTCTTTGACTTTTCTTGACTTTTAAGTCGTCTTTGACTTTTCTTGACTTTTAAGTCGTCTTTGACTCTTTCTTGATTTTTGAGACGCCTTTGACTTTCGTTGACTTTTCCGACTCACCCTACATATACTCCCTCAAACTCTAAACCTAATTCATTTCCTCACAATTCATTTCCTTCCTTCTTCTCAAAGAAACCAAAGAAACCTTGCATCCATTTTTGATCCGTCTTCAAATCGTCACTACTCCTTCGTTACTCGCTCAAATTCGCGTAAGTTCGTCTTATCCTTCCCCTCTTAGCTTCCTCTATCCGTTTTGGTAATATAATTACCGTCTTTCTCAATTTTTAAATTATCCGTCTTTCTCAAGGTGAATGATATTCATCTTTTATTATCGAATTGTATGTAGGTGGAGACTAGGAAGGTTAAGAAACCGTTTAAAGACGCGAAAAGGTAACGGTGAAGGGTTACTCGATATCATTTACGTGTTTTATGTGTTTTCTAGGCTAGTAATCGTATTTAGATTATGGTTAGTATGCTTATGACTTGTATTGTTGTTGATGGATGTTGTTAGTTGTTAATTGATATGAGAATTGATGATTTGTAATGATAAATGAGGTTTTTGTTGTTGATAACATGTTGATTTTTGTTCGTCCTTGAATCCCGTGAAGGACGCAGGCTGCGTTGGGGGACGCAGGCTGCGTCGTAGGACGCAGGCCGCGTCATTCTCTGCCAACAGAATTTTTCTTGCACTGACCCCTTTTTGTAAAATGATCATATCTCCTTCAATACTTGCTTGTTTTGGGCGTGTGACATCTCGTTGGAACCGTAAGAGGTTAAGCTATCACCTCAACTTAGAATTTATGCATTAACATATCTAGAACTCTAGTTATGACCGTTTGAAGTGGACCCTTTTTTTCGTTGGTTTCCAAACAACGTTGTTTTGGAGAGGTGATCTATGTTTTTATTCATTATGCTTCACAAACTTGTTCTAATGCTTATGTATCATGTATTGACTCATGTTTATCATATTTGGACTTATATGATTCCCTATTCTCATGTTTTGTGACGGTTTTTGCTATGTCCCACTTTGAGTCAGTTTTTACAAATGATACGGTTTGAGCACTATTTTGCCTTGTGCTTTATATTCTCATTCCCTTGGCTACCTTCCCGTTCGTAAGGCTGGAATGTCGGAATGGAGAGGTATCCTACTGCTTAAATGCATGTGTTAGTGGGCATACGACGACGTTGTTGGGAGTTGAACGCTATGCGTTGATCGACCCGGCCGTCAAATGTTGTGTACTTGCGAGGTGGTGTTATTTGCATGTAGCGTACCGCATGTGATGAGGCTTGAGCTCTTTTCCGCCTCTTTCGTGAATTGATCTACCGAGAATGTGGGTACTCGGCATATATATTGAAAGACCGAGTCTTGGATGCGAAACGTGATCGCATGTCGAATCGGAAAATGTGATTCCGAGAATCTGGCCAGGTTTAGATTAGGAGCCTTATCGTTCCTACCAGGAGGAAATTAGTCTACATATACGAAATGTGATCGTGTATGCGTTCCGGGAAATGTGATCCCGTGGATGTCCTTTTAATCATACTTGCCATGTACACGATGCTAGTGCGTTTCATTTACCGTGAGAGTTGTCGTCTTGTGTCGTCGTCTTTGAATGCGTGATTTCATGATATTGTTCATGGTCATTGCATGATTGGACACCGTCAATGTCTTGGTTCGTGAATGGATGATAATATGTTGGATTTATTGTGATCATCGCATGACTTGACTTGGTTTGTCTGTCGAGTCTCAATCTTATCAATCTTATACCGCTAACGGTGAGATGCAAGCCCTAGTGAGCGTATTCGGTTGCCTAAGAGTGTCTTCCCCGAGTCTTTGAATAACATGATGGTTTCGGATTTGATTTCCACATGATCTTATCATTATACATGGAATTGCCTATCTATTCTTATCGTATCTCACATGTATATCTATATATGCATGCTTTACTTTTGTATTTCCTTATATGTACGTTTAATGTGATATGGCTGGGAGAACCCGGAGTTACTCCCCACTGACTGTGGCATTCATGTTTTTCATGGATGAACAGGTTGCTTGCTTGGATGACTTTTTGGCTATGATATTTTGGGGTTCGGGTGTGAGCTAGCGGGTGTTGTCCCTGGAAGTTTCACCTCTAGACGATTTTAGCTAGTTTTGCTAAACACTTGTTCTTTGTTAACATTTTAAGAGACCCCGTCTCTTTGTTGTATTTCCTTACTTAGTTGTAATATTTTGACACTCCTCGTTTTAGTTAAACTTGCATGTATAAAAGTTTTTAAAATACCGTATTTCCGCATATCTTTTCACATGCTTGTATGTTTTATCTTTCCGCATTCGCGAGGGTTGTCACAATGGGACTTGGTTGATTTACCTAAGGAGGTAAGACCACTTCAGTGTAAGTGGATCTATAAGATCAAAAAGTGGCATAGATAAACATAATTATGTTTAAAAAGCTAGATTGGTGGCAAAAGGTTTCACCCAAGTTCATGGTCTTCACTATGAAGAAACCTTCGCCCCAATCGCCATGATTCGATCCATAACTATTATCTTAGTGGTTGCCGCATTTCATAATTATGAGATTTGGCAAATGGATGTTGATGCGTGTATTTTATATAGACTTTCTAGTCCATTTATGCACGCATTTATATGTCATTTAGGTGATATTATATCACCATATGCCCCTATTTGGCTACTTTGTACTTTCATTACCATTTTGTAGATACAAGCTGCGTAGTAACCGAAACCGAGCCGAAACAGTCCACTTTGCATACATTTAGGAGAATGGAAGGAACGGAACAGAAGCTCTTGCATGGGGAAGCGTGAAACCGCTCGCAATCAAGTCCAAAGCCATGTCCAACACTGCATGATAGGCCAGAAGACCTCGATCGACTATATATTTGATCGATCGAGGAGAGTTGAAGCGAAGAGTTGCTCGATCGAGCTGTCCTGTGCTCGATCGAGTGGTAGCCGCTGAAGTGTTGCTCGATCGAGCAGAATAAGTACTCGATCGACTGATTTCTTCAAATAAAGACCTCGATCGAAAGGTATTTTCCCTCGATCGAGTGGATCAATCACAGGCCTTAAGTCCGTAGTCTAATTAGGGTTTAGAGTCGTGTTATGCATTATATAAGACTCTTATTTTCATCATTAGAGGAGGATGGGATGATCACCGATCATCACCGCTTAGCATTAAACATTAGTTTCTGAACCTTTTAATCTTTAGTTTACATTCGGGTTTATCGACGTGGATTTATTCTTTACGCCGGATTGCTAAGATTGTAAACTTCTTTTTTCTCTTTTATTCTTAACCTTTGTTTTAGTCTCAATTACTGTTTACCTTTCTCAACTACTGCGTTATTATTGTTTATGCTTGTTAATTACGATTTTATTATGTCTATCGTCATATGTTCAATCGTCTTTGTTAGCATCGTTAATAGCATGAGTAGCTAATTCCTTTGTATGTTGGGATCAGGGAAACTGTAGTAGAGGCATGTTAGGATAGATTAATTTAGTTAGTCTTGAATATGAGAATCAATCTAAGCAATTTAATTGAGGTTAGTCGAATGAGTGCACGCAGGAGACTAGCTAGGTAGTTAACCCCGACCTGGATCGAGAGATTGGAAGGGAAAGGCTTGCTTAGAATTGATAGGTGACTCCTAAGAGGACGAGAGTTAATTAGGAAAATCCCTAGGGTGGTTTGAGACCGAGAGGAGAAAACCATTGCCCTTCTCATTGATAGATTGACTGACTTAGTTAACCCGTAGATGCCGATATTGCAGTGGACCGAATCCTAGCATATTCTTCTTTTATATGATTTATTTCATATTAATTTCTATCTTTATTTTTCTTCCTTTAATCTTATTTAGCTTAGTTTAAAACCAATTCCAAACCCCCTAGTTTGTTACTGGCAGATTTAGGTTACAGTTAATTAGTTTCCTCCCTGTGGAGATCGACCCTACTTCCGCTATCTTCTTAGTTAGTAGACTTCGGCTTTTATTTTTGGTGTATAACGACACGCATCAGATGTCAAAACCGCCTTCTTGAATGGGATTCTAGAAGAGGAAGTGTACATGACACAACCTGAAGGTTTTGTGGATCCATCAAACTCTAAGAAGGTATGTAAACTTAAGAGATCCATCTATGGTCTTAAACAATCATCCAGGAGTTGGAATCATCGTTTCGATCATGTAATTAAACAAAATGGTTTCAGTCGAAGTGTCGAGGAACCATGTTTATACATGAAGTTTAGTGGGAGTAAAGTAACTTTTCTAGTCTTGTATGTAGATGACATACTACTCATTGGGAATGATATTCCAATGCTCACTTCTGTGAAGGAGTGGCTAGGGATTCATTTCCAAATGAAAGACTTAGGAGAGGCCCAGTGCATATTAGGTATCCGAATCTATAGGGATAGATCTAAAAGGATACTAACATTAAGTGAAGAAACTTATATTGATAAAATTATTGATCGGTTCAACATGAAAGACTCTAAAAGAGGCTTTCTTCCTATGCAAAGTGGGATCACTTTGAGCAAATCAGAGTGCCCTACCAAGCCCGAGGAGATTGAACGCATGAAATTGATCCCTTACGCATCTGTTGTTGGATCAATCATGTATGCTATGATGTGCACTTGTCCCGATGTTGCATATGCTTTGAGCATGAATAGTCGTTACCAAGCAAATCCAGGTGAGAGTGACTGGACAGCCGTAAAGAACATCCTTAAGTACTTGAGAAGGACCAAGTATTCGTTCTTAGTGTTTGGAGGCGAGATTGAGTTACGTGTAAAAGGTTACACAGATGCCAGTTTCCAAACAGATAGGGATGATATGAAATCCCATTCCGGCTATGTTTATATGATGAATGGAGGAGCTGTTTGCTGGAAGAGTTTCAAGCAAAGCGTTACAGCAGATTCTACAACAGAAGCAGAGTACCTTGCAGCGTCTGAAGCTGCAAAGGAAGCTGTGTGGATTCGGCAATTTTTGGAAGGACTAGCGGTAGTCCCTACTGCCAAAGATCCTATCACGATATTTTGTGATAACAGTGGGGCTATCTTTCAAGCAAAAGAGCCCAAGTCTAGTAATATAATAAGTCTAGACATGTACTTAGAAAATATCATGTAATTAGAGATTACGTGGACAGAAAGGAAATTGATATTTGTAAGGTTGGGACAGATGATCACATTGCTCATCCTTTAATTAAGCCTTTATCAAAGGCTAAGCATGATGGTCATGTCGTCACAATGGGATTGAGATGTGTGCCAGAATTCCTTTAGATTATGTAATATGTAATAATTGAATGTTTTTTTAATTATTTTATATATGATAATTGCATTCATTGTTCAAGTTTTATTATAAACTTTTTATTTAGTTTGACTAAATCTAATACCTTGTTTATGCGAATAGATTGTAAGACAATGTTGGACCCTATTCAAGTGAATATGACGAACTTAGTATTTTGTCCCTAGTCACTCAATAAGGTGACGTCTCGTAGTGACTAGATTGTAAGTCGATCGATGGTTGGTTCAGCACCATGGGGTTATGGAGATGACTGGTCGTTTACATAGACAGACTGTATGACACTCTGATATAGTATGTCATCGACAATCTTTTGACTGGCGACCGTCTATCTGAGTCAGTACAGTTTCTGATTGGTTTTGGTTGATGTTCTAGGTCGTGCCGTGAAAGGAGGCCGATGGATATCTTCTGGGTCATGGTGATCTGCATCATATAGAATATATGAGTCAACGGGAATTGTCCACCCACGTTGGGTACTAACATCTTCAGGCAAAATAAATTAACTAAGCATTGTGGGACCCATTATATATTTATATAATGGTAGAATATTACTTAAAATGGTAAGTACATATTATTCATTTATTTGTGTCATATAATTGTTATATGATCAAATTAACACTTAATTATACAAGATAATTAAGCATATGATTAATAAGTATTTGTGGGACAAATATCAAAAATCAAAATGGATCAAAATAAGGCTCACATGGCCGGTTGGTATGTAGTGGATGGTGATGATGGTTGCTCTTATTCATACTCACAAGCAACATGTGCTTATGACATGAATAGTAAACCTAAAATTATTTTATTCACTGCAACACATTACCACTTTGCATGGCAATAAAATAAGAAGAAAAATCACTCTTTTGTGATGATGTTGGCCGGCCCTTTCTGCTATAAATAGAGCAATTATTGTTCAATTTATTCACTAGTTCATTCTTGCTTATATTATACATCTCTCAAAACTCTTCTTCTCTCTAAAACTCTCAAATACTAATATTTCCTAAGTATTACTAGTGTAGTAATATATCATAATATTAGTAGTATAATATCTATCTTATTATCTAGTTAATAATAAGGGTAGATTATTTGGTGTCATCTTTGTGCATCTTAAAGGAGATCTTCTAGTTTGGAGATTACTTGTCTTCATCCACATTTATAGCTCAAGAATAACAAGAAGGAGTAATGAAGGAGTAGTGACGAACTTGAGTGAATTTGAGCGAATAATGAAGGAGTAGTGACGATATTAAAACTTGAGCAAATATGGAGCTTAGGGTTTTGGTGGTTACTTGGTGAGGAAGAAGGAGAAGTTGAATGTGAGGGAGTTAGGGTTATGAGGGAGTATATGAGGGAGTAAGTGGAAAAGTTCATGGAAAAAGCCCATAACGTCTTAAGACGTAACTTACTCGAAATATCGCGTAGAGTCCGAAAACGAACTCGGAAATTCGAAACTAGACACGGGAAGTTTAATTCTAAACTAAAACTAAATTTCGCTGAAAAGTATCTGTAAAATATTTTTACTATAAAAATAGGGTACATTTGCGGGTGTTACACCTTTGGCTTAGCATTGGTTGGTAGCTTCATATCCGTTAAATCATTGAACGATGGCCGAGGTTCTTGCAAAAGTAGCGTATCAAGGGCCTTTCGAAGCAAGCAACTCCAGGGTGGTACGGTTTCTTAAAACGGTTGCATAGGCGACCTTGAGCTTGAAAATCGGTCGGAGTAATAGCTTGAGAGAGAGCTTCGACCATATCTTGGGAGGGTTCTTCGCCTCTTGGGATAAATTTATCTTGTTGGAAAAAGAGGGAGAAGACGAAGGGACAAACTGCCTCTTGCCACAGATGTTTGGCCGAGGATAGAAAAATGAAGAGGAAGAAGCTTTGGCTTCGGTTTCCTCTTTGATAGCCTTCAAGTAACTCTTGACCTATATGGCATTGTCTGAAAGCTCCACTGTAACACCCGCAAATGTACCCTATTTTTTTATAGTAAAAATATTTTACGTATACTTTACAGCGAAATTTAGTTTTAGTTTAGAATTAAATTTCCCGTGTCTAGTTTAGAATTTCCGAGTTCGTATTTGGATTTTACGCGAGAATTCGAGTAAGTTACGTCTTAAGACGTTATGGGCTTTTTCCACATCTTTTCCACTTACTCCTTCATATACTCCCTCATAAATTAACTCCCTCACAACTCAAATTTCTTCTTCCTCACCAAGTAAACTCAAAACCCTAACCTCCATATTCTTCCAAGTTTAGAATCGTCATAACTCCTTCATTTCTCGCTCAAATTCGCTCTAGTTCGTCTCATTCTTTCTCTCTCATCGTCCTCTATCCGTTTTGGTAATAAAATTACCATCTTTCTCGCTTTTCAATTTATCCGTCTTTCTCAAAGGTGAATTATATTCATCTTTTATTATCTATTTGTTGGTGATGACCTCCAAGATCCCGAGAAAGAGTACTTCTTGATTAAAGAGGACATTGACGCGGAGTGAAGACGCGAAAAGGTAACGGTGAAGGGTTACTCGATATCATTTACGTGTTTTATGTGTTTTATATGTTAGTAATCGTATTTAGAATAGGATTAGTAATCATAGGAATTGTATTGTTGATGATGGTTGTTGTTAGTTGATAATTGATATTGAAAATGGATGATTTTGTTGGAGTAAGTGTCCTCAACAATAGTGCATTTATATAATAAATCTCATTTGGAATATACGTGGCATGATTAGTATATTTTGATACTCCACGTTAGTTGATTAACGTAAATCGGTAACGCTCGGCTGACTAGAGTTTGACGTTATTGTCATATGACGGCGGTGATCAACTGATCTCTTTAGGTCACACCTATAGGATGAGACCCAAATAGAATACTAATTATTTGTATACGATACAGTTTAATTAGGGCAATACATATATTTGATATGTACGTTTAGTTACGAGAGTTGTTTATTGGAAATTGAGTTAGGAACTCATTCCACTTAAATTTATTAGTCAATTATACGATAACTGACTGAATAAATTTTTCGTCTTATTTTAATACGATTAAATAAGATTTAATTTAGTGATTAATCTTTAATTCATTAAATTAGTTGAGGTTATGCATATATTTTGAGGTAGAGGTAATTAGTTAATTATATTTACAAGGAGTTGTAAAAAAAATTAACTGGGAATTGTGGGACCCTTTATATATTGATATAATGGTAAAATATTTCTTAAAATTTAAGTATATATTATTTATTAATTTGAGTCATATAATTATTATATGATCAAATTGACACTTAATTATACAAGATAATTAAGCATATGATTAATAAGTATTTGTGGGACAAATATCAAAAATCAAAATGGTCCATAATGGACATATGGACGACTAAGTTAATCGATTTTTTTAAAATCGTGAATAACTAAATACCGTAGTCACTTCATGAAAGGTTTATCCTTTTGAAGGTAAAACCATGAATGAAATGAAGAATAGTCTTCACAGTAATTCTAATATACTTATCTAAGTAAGAGATTCATGAAAGTGAGTGGGAGCACTAAGAATGATGTTTATATTCTTAATTGTTAAGACGAGATTCAAGAGTAGGTTGGCACGAGTTTGGCACAAGGCAAGGGAAAAAGGCAAGACTATTTTGAATAGTAAAGTCAAAACCCAAGCAAGGTGTTGAACCCTACTTTTGACGATTCTATTTTACAATGTTGGACCCAAGAAAAGAATATGCTCCAAGTTTTCTAAAGAGTTAGAAATTGGGTGTACGATTTTCACCCATAATATCTATATGATCGACATTTATTTTGCTAAATGCAATTTTTGGGTATAAGATACCCATTATGGTTTTCATCAATGTATTCAATGCATATAATAATGAATCGTGCGACGATTAACCATGAATAAATGTCGACCTACAAGGGAAATATGACTATTGTAGTTTTATTTCTATAAAGACATATAAAAGTTATAATATGATCAATCTAGTTTTGGATTTAGAGGTGTACTTTAATAAACGTTGTTATGTACATGACCTCTAAATAAAGAATATAGTATCCACTTTAGTGTACGACACAAGTGTTTCACTTTTGTGAATAGAACAAGCGTTGTATCTTTTTATGCCTATACTTGGTCAATGGTTATCCCATACCAATCAAAGGTAATTATATTCTTGACCTAAACTAGTAATTACTTGTCATATAGATTGTAAAAGGCTCAAAATTGGTGACCCTAATCTAATCTTAATTCTGGATTTTGTAGCACATTAAGAGGCTAGTATTGACAACTATCCCTAAACCATCTGATTTTGAAATCTTATGGTGCGTGCGAATCTTGTATTCAAGGCAAGATGATTCGTGCCCCTTTTTATTGAAAAGGAAATCGAACCAGTGAGTTATTCGCCATATTACATAAGAATATGTGTGGTCCAATAACAAACACAACCAAAGATGGTAATGATTACTTCACTTTATTTACCGACGATTTAAGTAGATATAATGTTTGATTCTACTTAATGAGGTGCCAAGAGAAATCTTTGAAAAGTTCAAAGAGCTTCAATGTGAAGTAGTTAATCACCAAGAGTATTAGACAAGGACTTACGAGTAAATCGTAACTATAAATATCTAAGTATTGACTTTGATTTTCACCAAAAGTATTGTGAAATAGTTTCACGAGTTAACTTCTCTAACACACATTATGAGATAAGGAGTTGTTGCATAGAGAAACATAACCTTATACGATATGGTTTTGTCTTTGTCAAGTCAAATTGAGCCATTTGACTAACCTTGGGATCTTAATATTTTTGTCTGCTATTTCTTTTCCCAACATATCAAAGCACATTTAAAACAGTCGGATTTTATTTCATATACGATATGGATAGGTAGCGTACCTAATTTATAAGTTATCCGAATAAAATAAGTGCTCAATAATCCTACATTGACCACGAGAACAAAGTGTTTGTGATTCGTGATGCTGTCTTTCAATAAAAATACGATTATTTCTTGGTAAGACAGAGTGGGAGAAAATGTTTCAAGAGCCACAAACTGAGCATATGGTCCGGAAAACGTTTCCTCATTGCTTGTTCAGTAGTTGTTTCTTCGGAATCTAAGAGGTCAGGTGGAATTTTATCACTCCTTAATAAGTGATGAATTCTAATCTGTGACTTATAAAAGACTGTTTCTAGTCCCAACTTCTTGCTATGGCTTAGAGTCATGCGATTCGTAATGGACTCCATGCATTATGGTCAGGTATGTGACCTGGTAAAATTTACTTGAAGAAGTACGACCTCTTCAATGTAAATTTATTTTAAGATCGCAATTTGCATGGATGAACATTAAAATGTTTTCAAAGATAAATTGGTAGGCAAAGAGTCTTGCACCAACCTTAATTCTTCAATCCATTCGAATATACTTAGCGATGACAGCATATCATAATAGTATGACATCAACTGGATCTCAAGAACCACCTTCTTGAATACAATTCTAGAAGAGGTAGTATATTTTATATTCACCTGTGGGTTCGTAGATCCTAACTATCCTAAGTTAAATTTGCAAGCTTAAGAGGATGTCTTAAGTAAGCACTAAAGAGTTGGAAAGTGTGTTAATCATGTCATAAAATATTTCTCGATATCTCGAGGAATTATGTTTAAACATGAAGTTTAGTGGGAGTAATATGGTTTTCATCAGTCTTATATGTGGAGACATATTGATTATTTTAAATGATGGAAGATTTTGGAGAAGTAGAATACATCTTTTAGATATCTGGATTTATAAAGATAAATCTAAAAGATTTTTGACTAGTTCAAGGAAGTTGAACACATGATAATTGATTCCTTTTGCTTCCGCTGCAGGATCAATTATATACGATGTGATGTATACTCAATCCGACATTTTGCATGCTTTGAGCATGACAAGTCGTTTGAAATCAAATCCAAGTGAGAGTCACTTGATAGCCATAAAGAACATCCTTAAGTGCTTGCGAAGGACTAAAAATATGTTCCATGTGTTTGGAGTTTACAGTGAGTTGTGTGTAAGGAGTTACACAGACTTTAGTTTCCAAACTGATCAAAGTGATTTGAAATCACGAACTGGCTGTGTTTTATAGAAGATTTATCTGTTGGAAGAGTTCCAAGCAGAAAAGACTATAGGAAAGGTTCCTAGTAGGAATGACATTTTCAAATATAAATGTCATGTATCCGCTGGAATTGTTCCAAGCAGTTTATCATTGCGGATTTCACAACGGAAATAGAGTATATTGCATCATATGATGATGCATATGAAAGTAGCTTGGATTCGACAGTATTGGAGGGACTAGAAGTAGTTCCTATAGTTGTATATCCTAACCCATGATAGTGGTAAAGCAGTGGGAGCTACATTTAGGCCAAGAGTCATAAGTCTAGATTAAAACATAGACACGTACTCAGAAAGTTTTATGTAATATGAGATTACGTAGACAAAGAGAAATAACAATCAGAACACTGGGAAAGATGCAAGTATTGCTAATCCATTAGCCATGCATTTGGCAAGCTGAACATGATAGTCATGTCATTTCAATGGGATTGAAATATATACCTGAATCGCTAGAGATTATGAGATATGAAATTATTGATAGCGTATCAATTTTTCCAAATATTTGATAATCGCATTCATTGTTAGAGTTTCATTAAAAACTCCTTTATTTAGTTTGACTAAATTTTAATACTTTGTTTATCCGAATTGGTTGAAAGAAAGGTTGAACCCAATTCAAGTGAAGAGGATGAACTTAGTGTTTTGTCCCTAGTCACTCATTTGAGGTGACGTCTCGAAGTGACTAGATTGTAAGTCGATGGATGGTTGATTCAACGCCATGGGGTCATGGAGATGACTGGTCGTTTACATAGACAGACTATTGAGACACTCTGTCGGGCAGTGACCATAATAGAGTCCCTTATCAAAATTGTTGAAGCCTGGTCGTGGCGGGGATTTCTATTTTATTCCTATGAGTCGATTCTTTAGACTAGCGACCATTTACCTAAGTCGGTGTAGTTTCCGATTGACTTTGGTTTTTGTCCTAGGTCGTGCCGTGAAAGGAGGCCGATGGACATCTTCTGGGTCATGGTGATCTGCATCATACAGTGTAAGATGGGTCAACAGGAATTGTCCACCCACGTTGGGTATTAACTTCTTCGGGCCACTCGAGGAGTAGTACTGGAAATGCGTGGCCACGCTCGGAAGAGATCTCTGGTAGATTTTCCGGTCAGACAGTTACTCTCCAAGATCGAGAAAACCACTCTATTTATAATTCAATTGCAAGTGCGACCTGTAAGACACCTTGCAATGAGTGGGAGGATGTGACGCAAAAGAGACAAGAGAATCGGTAGCACACAAATTGTCAAGACAAGTGGGAGATATTGTTGGAGTAGGAGTCCTCCGCAATAGTGTTGCTACATGCACAACTTGTATCGGACAAGTGGGGGATTGTTGGACAAGTGGGGGATTGTTGGAGTCCTCCGCAATTTAAATGTCTTGCTCGACTCCATTTCTTTCTTTGATCATCCTTTATCTCTAAGCTCACTATCATACGAGCTCATCATCATAGCGTTCTTTACATTCTCCATCCATGCCAAGCTTTTCCGGGAATATCCTCTTCTAGCACTTTTAGCAGTAGTGCTTTTAGTATGCTCACCTGCAAGAGAATCAACACTAACATGTGCCTCCAACGGATCCGTTAGTAAGGATCGAGGCATAGAAGAAACAATAGAAGAGTCATCAATATCAAGCACATAACATGAGTCTTCTAACACAGGACTCCTAACGGTGGAATTTTTACTAAAGGTCACCTTGTCATCTCCTATCTCTAATGTTAACTTCCCATTCTTGACATAAAAAACTGCACCAGCGGTGTGCAAAAAGGGTCTTCCCAAAATGATTGGGATTTGAGAGTCCTCGGCCATGTCAAGTACTAGAAAGTCAATGGAAATGAAAAACTTACCAACTTTGACGGGCACATCTTCTAAAACACCCATAGGTTGTTTTACAGAACGGTCCGCCATTTGCAAAGTAATATTAGTGCATTTCAAAGCACCCATGTTAAGTTTTTCAAACATAGAAAAGGGCATGACACTTACACTAGCACCTAGGTCGCAAAGGGCCTTATCAATGGTATTCGTGCCTATAGTGCAAGGGATGGAGTAACTACCAGGGTCCTTAAGTTTTGGTGGAGACTTATTTTGCAAGAGTGCACTACACTATTTAGTGAAAGCTACGGTCTTAATCTCATTGAAGGATCTCTTCTTTTTGAGGACTTCCGTCATAAACTTGGAATAACAACGAAATTGGGAAAGAAATTTAATGAAAGGGACTGTTACCTTTAAATTCTTGACGACGTCAAGGAACTTACCATACTTTGCCTCCTCCTTGTGGTTGGCTAATCTTTGGGGAAATGGGACTTCGATCTCAATAGGAATCTCGGGCTCTTTCCCCTTTGACATGGGCACCTCATCTTCAACATCAACAACCACGGGCTCATCATTATGCTTACCACTTCTCGAGGAAATGGCATTTACAGTTTCGGGAGGTTGGTAACATTGTGAAGGCAGCTGCCCTTGCTTTTGGTGGGTATTAGAAGAGACATTGGGAATTTTTAGCTTCCAACAATTTGATGGCGGCATCCTTAGCTTGATCGCTTTCTTGGAATTGAGCTATTATGGTGTCTTGCCTTTGAGCCAATTGTAGCATCATGGCTTCAAGTTTACTTACACCATTGTCACTTTGTTGAAATGTAGAGGATTGAAATTGTTCTAGCTTTTGTGTGAGAAAAGCTACTTGAGCTTGTAAAAGTGTCAAAGTGGGGTCCTCTTGCATAGATTTCAATGGAATGGAGAGGGAATTTCTATATTGAGAATCGTGAATTGCCATGGATTCAATGGTAGTGTGAGCAATTTCAACATTGATTTGATCAAATCTTCCATTGTTAGCAGAATCCAGGATACGACGGGACTCTATATAACACCCATTATAGAATGTGATGGCAAGGAGCCATGGATCTATCCCATGATGAGGACACTCCCTTTGCAAGTCCTTGTACCTCTCCCAAGCTTCATATAGGCTCTCATCATCCCCTTGTCGGAAACCAGTGATTTGACTTCTCAACAAAGCGCTCTTTTCTGGAGGAAAGTACTTTTGGTAGAAGGCAAGAGCTAAACTTTCCCAATCGGTGATACCTAATGTAACCTTATCAAGTCTATGTATCCACAACTTTGCCTTACCCCTAAAAGAGAATGAGAATAGCATCTCTCTAATTTGCCCTTGAGTGACTCCAGTTTGTCTAATAGTGGAGCAATAGTCACAGAAGTTGTGGATGTGAAGGTTGGGATCTTCTGTGGCATTGCCACTAAATTGGCTTCTTTCTATAAGGTTAATGAAGGCAGGTTTGATTTCAAAG
Source organism: Heliosperma pusillum (assembly GCA_022085475.1). Classification (NCBI taxonomy): domain Eukaryota; kingdom Viridiplantae; phylum Streptophyta; class Magnoliopsida; order Caryophyllales; family Caryophyllaceae; genus Heliosperma; species Heliosperma pusillum. The sequence continues at coordinate 18,153 of JAIUZE010071284.1, read as the reverse complement.
TTTTGGGCTGGGATTTGGGGTGTAGCAATACCCCTTGGAAGTGTTTCTGCGGTGGGTTTGGAATGGTCCGAAAGTCGAACCATTTTCTTTTGTGAAGATGAAGATGGAGTGTTGTTTGAAATTTGATTGGTTTTTGTGAATGGAGATGAGAATGGATCTTCTTCTCCTTCGAGATTAGATAAAATATCCGAGTATTTCTCATGAATACAATTTAAACTTGAAGTATCAGAAGCTTTTGAGATTTCGTTGAAAAGCTTTCGTCTCCTACGCAGAGTTCTTTCTAGATCGGGGTCTAAAGAGATAGGGGTCCCTAGTCTAGAAGATCTGGGCATAAGATTGAAAAGCTAAGATGAAAAATCAAGAGAGGTCTAAAGGAATTTGGGTTCCTAAAGACTAGATAAAACTAATTGCGATAAATATCACAAGAAAAAGGAAAACTAAACCGTGCTCCCCAGCAACGACGCCAAAATTTGACCGGACCTGTCGCAAGCCCGATACAAAGATAAATTACCCAGACTAGGTTAATAACAAATTAATGTAATTAGGGAAGTAAGGGTCGATCCTCAGGGAGATGGTATTTCCTATAGAATGTGAAATGTCTCGCAATCGGGTCTTATCTAACGAATATCTGGGTTTTGGGATTTTAATTTCTAAACTAATAAAAGGCATAAACGAAAACAAAATAAAAGCAAATGGAAATGAAAACAATAAAGCAAGTGATGAATTAACAATGATGAGAAACATCTAGGGAAGTAGGTTCACACATGTAGATTGACATATTGATGAAATTGGATATGGAACATGCAAATAATTCATTGTGAGTGATGCGTGTCGTTATACACCAAAAATAAAACCTAAGTCTACTAACTAAGAAGATAGCGGAAGTAGGGTCGATCTCCACAGGGAGGAAACTAATTAACTGAAATCTAAATATGCAAGTAACAACCAGGGGGGTTTGAAAATTGGTTGTAACTAAACTAAATAAGATTAAACGAAATAGAAATAAAGGAAGAAATTAATACGAAAGAAACCAGATAAAGAGAGAATATGCTAGGATTCGGTCTACTGCAATATCGGCATCTACGGGTCAACTAAGTCAGTCAATCTATCAATGAGAAGAGCAATGGTTTTCTCCTCTCGGTCTCAAACCACCCTAGAGATTTTCCAAATTAACTTTCGCCCTCTTAGGAGTCACCTATCAATTCTAAGCAAGCCTTTCCCTTCCAATCTCTCGATCCAGGTCGGGGTTAACTACCAAGCCATTCTCCTGCGTGCACTCATTCGACTAAACCTCAATTAAATTGCTTAGACTGATTCTCATATTCAAGACGAACTAAAATAATCTATCCTAACATGCCTCTACTACAGTTTCCCTCATCCCAACATACAAGAGAATTAGCTACTCATGTTATCAACAATGCTAATAAAGACGATTGAACATATGACGATAGACATAATAAAATCGCAATTAACAAGCATAGACAATAATAACGCAGTCATTAAGTAGAGTAAACATTGATTAAGACTAAAATAAGGATTAAGAATAAAAGAGAGAAAAGTAGTTTACAATCTTAGCAATCCGGCGTAAAGATCAATCCACGTCAAATTCACCCGAATGAAAACCAAAGATTAAAAGTTCAGAAACTAATGAAAGATTAATGTCTGCTAATTACTGCTAATAAGTTCTGAATAATAAAAACTCCCTCATGCTAATGACGTAAATAAGAGTCATATATAGTGTCTAACACGACTCTAACCCTAATTAAGCTATGGACTTAAAGCCCGTGATAAGATCCACTCGATCGAAGGAAAGAACCCTTCGATCGAGGCTTTTATTCATAGAAATCCGTCGATCGAGTAACCAATATACTCGATCGAGCAACTGATCTACAACTCCTACTCGATCGAGCAATGATGTAGCTCGATCGAGGTCTTCTGGCTACAACTTACCTCGATCGACCAACTGCATAGTACATAGTGAGAGACATGACTTTCGTCTTGATAGTGGATGGTTTCACGCTTCCCCATGCAAGAGTTCCTGTTCCGATCCTTCCATTCTCCTAAATGCATGCAAAGTGGACTGTTTTGGCTCGATTTCTGCTACTATGCAGCTTGTACCTACAAAATGGTAATGAAAGTACAAAGTAGCCAAATAGGGTCATATGGTGATATAATATCACCTAAATGACATAGAAATGCGTGCATAAATGGACTAAAAAGTCTATATAAAATACACGCATCAAACTTCCCCAAACCAAATCTTTGCTTGTCCTCAAGCAAACTAAATGCAGCTAAATGGAACAAAATAAACCTAGGGGAATGGAGCAAGTCTCAGAGCTAGCCACAAGTCAATGTTAAACAGTTCAATGCACTCAATCAATCGTTACAAAGCTTAATACGAAAGTGAACGAATTTATACAATCTTGGAAATAAATTAGACTTCCGACATTGCAAGACTCAACCAGATTCGGACTCTCACGGGTCACTTTTCTCTCAACAAGCAAATGGTAAGTAAATATGTATAAGAAAGAGAGAAGAAAATATAGTCACTCACCTAGACTACGACCGACACAACATGCATTGCTAACTAATATGAAAGATGATTCAAGCACCGTACACACGCATACCCACCGTTCAAGGACAATCACGTGCCGAACATTTGCAAAAATATGGATATGTGAGGCTAATTGGTAAGAAGGGGCAAAACAATTAATGGAAATGTGAGGGTAAATAGCCAAGCTAGTTCCTAACAAGACCGCAATAGAACTCGTTCCATCTTCCAACTATCAAAAATTAAGCTCGATGCCTTAACATATATAGGCATATACGTCACAAATCCCATAAAACACCTCGACAAAATAATGATAAGCACAGGAGGTGTAAACAACAAAACTTCAGCCAATTATTTTTTCAATATATTTTTTTCATTTTTTCTTTCTTTTCTTTTCTTTTTCTTTTCTTTTTCTTGGCTGACTAAGGAAAACCACTCGATCGAGTAGAATGAGTCACTCGATCGAGGCACTAAATAACATAATCTGCAAGATCGAGCTAAATAAAGTACTCGATCGAGGCACTATTTTCACTTCTCTTCTTTTTCTCGCAAATACCCACTCCAATCAATGAAAACGAGCCAAAACTGACACAACGGTAGAATATACCTCAACTACTAAACTAGCTCGGCAAGGGTAGGCTCACTTTAGGATGTAGTTTAAGGGCAACATGCAGATATGGCTTTATGTTGAGTTAATGGGGTAAAATGAGGAAAAGGGAGATGCAAATATTCTCAAAACACGTAATACCGACCACAAACCCAATGCGTGCAGGCAATAAGAAATCAAAATTCATAGATGTCACCAGTTATGGGCTCTAAAATCTCCGAATATATAAGTAGTTTGCCAAAATGTTGAGTCAAGTCTAATAATCGAATTCAAATTCCAAGACAAAATTCAATAGTTCACTACTTCGATTTCACTAAGTAAATCAAGAAACGTGCAAAGAATAGCATAAAAAAGACTTGTAGTGCAATTTCATCAAAAACAAGACTCCAATCCGACTCGACTATATGCAAAAATAAACGTGATATTTTTGATTTTTTCAAATTTTTCTAATTAACATGAATTGTAAACGTGAATGCAATACAAATGCAAATGCAGACGCAAAATGATGTAAGACACTTCCCCAAACCAAACCAGACAATGTCCTCATTGTCTATAGCCCAAGAGCATATACGGGAAAGGGAAAAAACAACCTAATTCATGTTCCTAAAGAAAGAAAAAATATATACAAAGAATGGAAAAAAAAAACAAAAGGAAAAGAAAAACTCACAAGACAAAAGCTTCCCCAAACCAGCATCAAACTGGGGAGCTAACATCACCTACTCCCATCCGTCTCCTCTGTCTCCACCCGATACGTCGGGTCCCTCTCCTCCTCCTGAGCTAGCCTCCTAGCTGCCAACTCCGCACGCTCCTTCATGGCCCTCTGTGCCGGCGTCTCGTCTTCTTCCTATCCAGAAGAGGAGGAAGAAGAAGATGGTGAAGGATACCCACCCTTTGGGTATCTGTAGAATGAGGGGTGAGGCCATTCATCTAGAATAGGACGCCCTCTGCGGATGTGGTCCTCGTAGATAGGGTATAAGGCCAAGGCCTGATCCCGTCGCATCAGTGGTATATCCCTGCGTATCTCAAGTAGCAAAGCATCATGACGCCCTTGGTCCATGACCTCAGGCGTCTCAAACAGGGGAAGACAAACAAAGTTTGCCGGAAAAGCCGACTCAGGAGGGGGAGTGGTGACAGGTGGGGGCGTGACAGGTGGGGGCGTGACAGTGGTTGGCCTCACCTGTTGAGAACCCGACGTCTCTCCAGCTTCCCCCTGAGGGGAAGCTCTCTTCCTCTTCTTAGTGGAAGAGGAAGGTGTAGTGGTGAAGGGTAGATGGTAAACAGGGGGAGGGGGTTTCACCCCTCGCACAGTGGTGAGAGGTGAAAGAGAAGGCAATGTAGGGCAAGGTAAGACAACGGATGTGGAACCACATATCGTCCACACCCGACGCTCAGAGACCGTAATCCAAGTAAACCCAATCATGCTTGGTATATCTAAATCGACTCCTGGTTCTATGCGCTAGTGAGTCCTAGGGAAGTCTGAATAAAGGTGGCGGCCAGTCCTACTGACCAGACCGCCACAGACTACGGCGCTAGACACCCTAGACTCTAAGTTCTTCCAATGAAGAGCCACCAAGTAAGCGATGTTCAGGACAAACGGGGTACTGCTATCAATGTTCAGGTACCCCGCTAAGATGGCTAACTCGGTGTTGGTAATGTTGTTGGGTTCTGGCCTAGCAAAAATCGACTCTCCTAAAAGTCGCAGAAAATAGCGCAATGCAGGGTGGTGAACGTGGGCCACCCTACGAGAGCCGTAGGGTGTGTGAGAGAGAGCGGTCCAGACCTGGGGCAACAACTTCCTAGGGGGTGCTAAAAGACCGTCACTCGAAAGACCCAAAACCTCCCCAAACCCAGCTAAGGTCCACGAATGCGACTCAGTAAAGAGTCGGAAATGAATGCAAGCGCTAGTCGGTGAGGTAGCATACATATTGGACTCAAAAGTGTAAGAGCTGAAAAATTCGAGCGTAGGTCTTCTGCGTGCACTCATTCGACTAAACCTCAATTAAATTGCTTAGACTGATTCTCATATTCAAGACGAACTAAAATAATCTATCCTAACATGCCTCCACTACAGGTTCTCTCATCCCAACATACAAGAGAATTAGCTACTCATGTTATCAACAATGCTAATAAAGACGATTGAACATATGACGATAGACATAGTAAAATCGCAATTAACAAGCATAGACAATAATAACGCACTAGTTAAGTAGAGTAAACATTGATTAAGACTAAAATAAGGATTAAGAATAAAAGAGAGAAAAGTAGTTTACAATCTTAGCAATCCGGCGTAAAGATCAATCCACGTCGAATAAACCCGAATGAAAACCAAAGATTAAAAGTTCAGAAACTAATGAAAGATTAATGTCTGCTAATTACTGCTGTGACACCCTCAAATTTGCGGAAAGAAAAAAAATCATTTAAATACATAACGAAGGGTGTCATAAATAAAAAGGTTCATTACAAAAGAAAATTAATATTATACATAAAAATTATACAAGACGGGAGACATATCTCCCGTATAAATACGGAAATAAAAGAGTGTATAATAATATACAATCTAAGAACCGAATATAGGTCCAAGGTAAATACTTCGCTCGCTAGCTCGTCAATGTACCCAATGTATGCATCACAAACCTGCCAACCGCATTAAATATAAACACGGAAGCCACAGTCAGTGGGGAGTAACTCCGAGTTCTCCCAGCCACGAAATGTCGAGTTTAATAAAACATGAATAACATAAAAGCAATGTATATGGAAAATACAAAACTTACATATAAATATGCTTTTCATGTTATGAAACAAATAACTAACATATAACCTATCATGTGAAAGCTATCATGTGAATCCGATAATAAGCTATAACACAAGGTAGGGAAGTTGGTATGCTAGCTCAGAGGTTACCTCTCAGAAACATGGCCATGATACACTCAACCCTAATCAACACGTAATCATGTGAATCAGTTAACAACCGGTAATCCAAACTCTATCAATTCTTAGCCGGCTTGCATCTCACCTTCTAAAACTCATAGAATCATACAAACATGAAAGACCAATACTTCTATAAACAGGCATAAGTTCCTAGGACGGCCAATAGTCATCTGTAACTCGAGTCTATACCACAAGGTAGGAAAACATCCTAGCCCTAGACTGATCAGACCTAGCGACAACAGCTAACCCATTCCCTTTCTCATTACATAACCGTACATGAGAAACTCTGCTAGGCGACCCCCTAAGCAGAGATGGCTAGTACTTAAGCTGGCTCCCTTCCCAAAGGGGAACTCTTAGGATGCCATGCCCCCGGCTTGGTATCAAAAGGCCCAGGCCAGTGACACAAACGCTATCAGTGGTGAACATATACTCGTTAAAGATAGTACGGCCTATCGATGTCATGGTCCAAGATACTCATTTAGAATTAGAATGGTCAAGACGCCATATAATCATAATTCTCTATGGGTACTGAGTCAACACGACACCAACCATATAATTAAACAGTCACAGAAAAACATCCTATCATGTGACTAATTGCATATAATCATATTCAAATATCATATCGCCTCATATCTACTAAGCTCATTCAATAATTAAATACAACCATACTGAAAGACAAATCCCCGACCCGAGTCCCGCGACGGGTCATCAGTCAAATCGGGGCTGACTAGATCTTAGTTTGACCAAACCCGTTGGATCAAACCGGCTAGAAGCAGAGTCTTTATCACATAGACATAAAATCAACATATTCATTACCTGTTATTTTATTACTACTTCTAACATGTGAATTATCATATTATACCCAAAACCCGCTTGACTTAAATGATTTCAACGTAAACTAATCTCGTATTATAATTTCTAACATGTGAGAAATAATAATTTATGAAAAACCTTTTAAATTAAATATTTTACTTATTAACATTTCCCACTTGCTAAATATTACAAAACATGATAAAAATGACGATAACTCAAAAACCGTCACAAGTCCCAAAGTGGGACCCACGGGCTGAGTTGGGCCGGACCCCACATGGGCCTGGATGGGCCCCACGGCCTGTTTTGGCAAAATGGGCTGTTTTGGCCTTTTTAACGGTTTTACTAAAAACCGTTTCTAATTATTTCCCGCATGCTTTAACCTAATTAAAACCCGTCAAAACAACAACATAACAATCAAACATCGACACAACCCAAAGACCAAAACCCGGACCCACCAAGGACTGACCCAGACCGGTCTGGACCGGGCCTGAACCGGCCTGAACCGGCCTGGTTTGGGTCCGGTTTAGGCTGATTTTCCAGCCCCTTACACGGTTTCCACCACAAACATCACCAAATTATTTTCAACATGCTTTAATCATCAAACAACCATTTTAACAACAATCCATACAAAAATCATGATTATAAATAAATCATACAAATTTGTCAAGATCATCAAACATGCTATAAATTCATAAAACATAATAATAACAACTACTTAGCATGTTACTAACTAAAAATCCCTAAATCATAATAACATGATCAAAAACAAAAGATGAACCAAAAACCAAAGAAACAAAAGCTAAAGGCTAAAGGCTACAAAAACTACAAAAACTATGTGACATCAATTCGTCGAGTAAATCGGAATTGTTACCTTAGCTAGCAAAACCAATTAGCACTAAAATAATAAGAAGTATATAATAAGAAACCGTCTACTAATCTTTCCCCAAAATATACGAGTCTCCAAACTCGTCTTCAAAATCTTCCCCTATAAGAAATGACAAGAAAAACATTATTAGAACTTAAAATATGCTTTTCCATAATTAAAGTGTTGAAAACGATTTTGTCGGAATTGAAATAAAACCGTACGTGAAGATGGGGAGCGAAGAGGAGAGTCTAGAAATATAAGTTAGGACGGATTTAATTAAGAAATGAAGGGTTTATGAAGGTTTTGCTCAAGAACGACGAAGAACGGATGAAGAACGCTCAAGAACACTCAAGAACGATTAAAGAAAGTGATAATTTGATCTTAATTTGATTTGTTGAAAAATGAAAAGTTGTTGGTGAGTAAAGAGGGTGATTGGGCCGTGTACATATAGAAGGAATATGGAGTCGGATTTTGAAATTGTTGTTACGTAATTGACTCGGATTTTATAATTATATTACGGTAATTGATTAAATATAATTAGCGATTAAGTTAATTAAACTAAATATCAAGATATTATGTTATTGAAATGAAAAGAAAGAAAATATCAAGGTCAAAGAGAGGACAAAGGAGACGTGAGAAATGAACACAAATCGGGTCTGTTTTTAAGCGATTGCGGAATTTAAGTTGACAGACCGATAAAGTTACAAATATCTTAGATATTATTATTAGTTTAATCATATTAATTAAAAGATCTAACATGAGTGAAAATAGGTGACATGGGGCGTGTGAAATGGGTAGGAATCGGGTCTGATTTTGAGCGATTTGCGTAATTTAAACGGACGGATCGATAAAGCTACAAATATCTTAGATATTTGTATTAGTTTAATCGAAACAATTAAAATATCTCAAGTGAGTGGAAAACGATGACATGGGCGTGTGACTCATGCCAAAGTCAAGTTTCGATTTTTGTTTCGGGATTTACGATGAGTCGGGAATAGTTAAATGACGTTCGGTTAAAACCGTAAAAGTTATTCTTTAAATTCCGAATAAATTCAAAATAATTATATTAAATTATGATAAATCATAATAAATCAAAATAAAAATAAATTAAAAATAAAATTTTTTTAAATAAAATTTCAGTCTTCAAAATTGCAAGGCGAGTCGGGAAAAGTCAACGAAAGTCAAAGTCCACTTAAAAGTCGGGAAAAGTCAAAGATGACTTAAAAGTTTAAGAAAAGTTTATGACGACTTAAAAGTCAAGAAAAGTCAATGACGACTTTAAAAAGTCAAGAAAAAGTCAAAGACGACTTAAAAGTCAAGAAAAGTCAAAGATGACTAAAAACGTGATTTTCATGAAATCTCTCATAAATTCCAAATACGAACGCGGAATTTCAAAATACGACTCGAAACAATAAATTCTATTTTAAAAACTTAAGTCTGCTGAAAAGTGTTAGTAAATATTTTTACTAGAAAAATTGGGTACTTTTCGGGTTGTTACAATCACCCCTCCTTTTAAAAAAGTTTCGTCCTCGAAACTTAGAAGAAGGAAAGTAACATATATGTAGGTCTATTTCAAAACTGTTAAAAATATATTCGTAATAAAAATACAGGGTCTTATCACTGGGGCGGAAGTTCTCGTCCGCGGTTAAGAACATCGACGTCCCAAGTCAAAGACTCAAAAGATACATTTTCGCATCAATAAATGAGAAAACTAGTTATCGAACGTCTCCAATAACAAGTCTCAACACTCCTTGACGGTAAAATACTTGAAATCATAAAACATTTCTAAAAACTTTTAGTTCAAAAATTTTATAGTAAAGATAATAACTCTACTATCTACGCTTAAAATTTCTAACTAAAGCTTCTAATAATTTATCTATAAGAAATGATACTCAATAGAAGGAACGGAATATTCGAAAGAATAAATCGAATAGAAAGAAGTAAAGAAAGAAGGATGAACCCCAATACAATCTTCCCTCTATGAAAATTCAAATGTCGATCGCAACTCGACAATACTAACTGCAACAGAATCTAGTCCTCAAGAGAGTGCAATATATCCTTAATATTTTTAATCCTCGGATTCTTACCAAAATATTTCATAAGCATGACACATCAAGTAATAACTCCCAATTATTCAAATTCAATTAGAATCTTCTAAGGTCCATCAAAACTCTTATTGAAAACCACCATCAAAATATGTATAATTAGGGAAACAATGCCGCTAACAACCCCAAAGTAAAGGAGACTTACTATGAAATCCTTTGATCCCATTTATTCCAAAATTCATTATCTTAAGTTATTAACAATTAACTTTCTCACCTTCAAAAGTTAAAACACAACTCCTCAAAAGAGATTAGTCACCCAATATCATTTCACTTAACTTTTGCCAATCATAGGGCAATGCGACCGTAAATCAATTTATTTAGCTCCTTCAAACACTCAATACATCGGTTTTCGCTTATGACAATATTCCTCAAGTTGTTCATCCTATCCTAATTTCACAAAGTAATTATTCCCGTTAGGGTCCAACATTTAAAACAACTATTTTTTTCCAAGTAACATTTACAGAACCACTAAAATCCTTAACCACCACAACTAACCACCATCATACTTAATTCGATCCTCCAAAAGAAATGATATTACAACTTCAAGTTTTCATAGTCTAAAACCACTAGGAGAATTTCATCCCAAGTTTATCCTCAAATCCTTATAATCATCTAAACATGAAACTAGTTTAATAAGATGGTTAAGTACCATATTCGAAACTTCTTATTTACTCCAAAATAGACATATCATAAGCATGGTCTTCAAACCAATACTAAACTTCTAAGTCCAAAAGACTAAATTACTAATGAGTTAAGAAGTCATAGCCAACTCATTCGATCTTACACCATCGAATATCATGAACTATTTACACACAATTCATGACAAGCATCTAGCATTAAAATCATTAAACATATCTTACCACACCTTCCTCAAGGATACCAACTCTCACCACCATAGGGTGAAATTAGATCTATAACATTTTCCTCAAATCACAAGTTCATTCTAACAAACACTAATATTCCTCAAGATTCAAAGTTCTTCCGACTAAGTATAATATACCTCAAACCGATGGTTATGACATCCATACAAATGTTACAAGAGGAAGGTAAGAATACCAATGGTATAATGGAGGAACTATTAAGAGTAATTTCCAAGAGGTAAATAGGTTGGAGGAGAAAAAAAAACACCTAGATAGAAGGAACAGGGCATAATATTATAAGGACGAGAGAATTCATAGATGAAGAAGGAATTCACTTCAATTAGGCTTATAAATCTTCAAATCTTCCGTAGAGGATACTCCTTCTAGGTAACACATATTCCCCCCTAAGGCGTAATATTGCTCCTAGCAATCTGGCTAGCCACCCAAGCATAGCCTCCGTGGCAATTGTCTTCTTTATGAGGCGGGACCTGGTTGGCAGTAACAACGATCTCTTCTACACGAGGTCCAACCGTCTTCATAAGAAACAAAACAAATTAAGTTACTCCTAACAATTAGCATAAACAAATAGACTACAACATCAATCCTAATCTACCCATCCTACCCTTCTATCTCACAAGTTTATTATTTTATTAAGGTCAAGTTATTTATACAAGGGTACACAAACGTGCGTCGGGAGCAAAAATGCTCTGATACCAACTGTGACACCCTCAAATTTGCGGAAAGATAAACAAGTACTTTAAATAAATAAAAGATGAGAATACGTTTCTAATAGGTTCACTTTAGTGAAAATCGGTAAATTTTAAAAACCGGAACCTACTATTAAATATATTCATCATAACAAAGGTGTCTTAAAGAAAAAGGTTAATAAACAAAAGGAAATAATATTATACATAAGAATTATCCAAAACGGGAGACATATCTCCCGTATAAATACGTAAATAAAAGAGTGTATAATAATATACAATCCTAAGAACCGAATATAGGTCCAAGGTAATACTTCACTCGCTAGCTCGTCAATGTACCCAAGTATGCATCACAAACCGGCCAACCGCATTAAATATAAACACGGAAGCCACAGTCAGTGGGGAGTAACTCCGAGTTCTCCCAGCCACGAAATGTCTAGTTTAATAAAACATGAATAACATAAAAGAGATGTATATGGAAAATACAAAACCTTAACATATACGATATGCTTTTCATGTTATGAAACAAATAACTAACATATAACCTAGCATATGAAAGCTATCATGTGAATCCGTTAACAACCTATAACACGAGGTAGGGAAGCTGGTATGCTAGCTCAGAGGTTACCTTTAAAACATGGCCATGATACACTCAACCCTAATCATACAAAAATAACATGTGAATCAGTTAACAACCGGTAATCCAAACTCTATCAACCTTAGCCGGCTTCCATCTCACCTTCTAAGACTCATAGAATCATCAAACATGAAAGACCAATACGTCTAGAAACAGGCATAAGTTCTTAGTACCGTCAATAGTCGACTTCTGTAACTCGAGGCTATACCACAAGGTAGGAAAACATCCTAGTCCTAGACTGATCAGACCTAGCGACACCAGCTATTCCATTCCCCGTCCCATGACATAACCGTCTATGAGAAACTCTACTAGGCGACCCCCTAAGCAGAGATGGCTAGTACTTAAGCTGGCTCCCTTCCCAAAGCGGAAGCAATAGGCGCCATGGCCCCAGCTTGGGAGTAACCCCCAATCCGTGACACAAAAGCTATTAACCATGAACTATAGACTCGTTAAAGATAGTAAGGCCTATCAATGTCATGGTCCAAGATACTCATTTAGAATTAGAATGGTCAAGACGCCATATACTCATAATTCTCTATGGGGACTTAGTCAACACGACACATATCATACAATCAAACAGTCACGGGAAAACTTCCTATCATGTGACTAATTGCATATAAATCATAATCAAATATCATATCGCCTCAAATCTACTAAGGCTAATTCATTAATTAAATACAACCTTACTTGAAGACAAATCCCCGACCCGAGTCCCGCGACGGGTCATCAGTCAAAACGGGGCTGACTAGATCTTAGTTTGACAAAACCCGTTTGGTCAAACCGGCTAGAAACAGAGTCTTTACCATTTAGACTTGAACATAAAATCATCATATTCATTTCATGCTATTTTATTCCAACTTCTAACATGTGAATTATTAAATCTTACGAAAACCCGCTTGACTTAAAGGATATCCAATTAAACTACAATCTCGTATTATAATTTCTAACATGTGAGAAATAAAAATATTATAAAAACCTTTTTATTAAATAATTTACTTATTAAAATTTCCCACTTGCTAAATATTACAAAACACGATAAAATAACAATAAACTCAAAAACCGTCACAAGTCCAAGGAGGGATCCACGACCTGTTTTGGGCCGAGAAAGAACCGGGCCTGGACTGGGCCCACGGGCCTGGTTTGGGCCTGTTTCGGCCCACCGTTTCTAAAACCGTTTCTTAATAATTTCCCGCATGCTTAACATATTTAAAACCCGTCAAAACAACAACAAAACAATCAAGTATCGACACAACCCAAAAGCCAACCCACGGACCAACCCAGACCGGACCTGGACCGGGCCTGAACCGGCCTGAACCGGCCTGGTTTGGGTCGGTTTTCCAGCCACCATGCACGGCCACCTTACACGGTCAACATCAACCACCACTCTAAATTATTCCTAACATGATTTAATTAACAACATCCATTTTTAACAACCAATTTAACATCTTTCATACTAAAATTATAATTATGAACTAATCATCCAAATATGTCAAGAACACTAAACATGTTAAAAATTCATACAACATAATAATAATAACTTCTTATCATGTTACTACCTAAAACCGTAAATAACAATAATATAAACAAAAACAAAAGTTATGTAACATTAATTCGTCGAGTAACTCGGAATCGTTACCTTAGCTAGCTCAAAATCAAGTAGCACCAAAATAAGAACTTAAAACCCGTCTACTAATCTTCTTCTAAAATATACGAGTCACCAAACTCGTCTTCATAATCTTCCCCTATAAGAAATGACAAGAATAACATTATTAGAATTAAAACTTGATTTCAACCATTAAAGTGTTGAAAACGATTTTGTCGGAATTGAAAATAAAACGTACATGGAGATGAAGAGCGGAGAGGAGACTCTAGAAATATAAGTTAGGACGGATTTGACCAAGTAACGAAGGTTTTGTGACGATTTTGCTCAAGAACGATCAAGAACGCTCAAGAACACGAAGAACGATTATGATTATATTAAAGAAGGTATTAATTAGATATTAAGTTGATTTATTGTAAAATGAAAAGATAAGTAGTGAGTAAGAGTGGAGTGGGTGCCGTGTAAATATAGGGGATTACGGAAGTCGGGTTTTGAAATTGTTGTTACGGGATTGACTCGGGTTTTATAATTATATTATGGTAATTGTTTAGATATTATTACTTATTAAGTTAATTTAATCAAATATCTAGATATTATTTAGATATTATGTTATTGTAATCAAAAGAAAGAAAATATCTAATCCTAAGAGGAGGTGGACTAGGCGTGTGAAATGGTTAGAAGTCGGGTCTGTTTTTAAGCGATTAATTTTAAGTTAACAGATCGATAAAGTTACAAATATCTTAGATATTATTATTAGTTTAATCAAAAGATCAAAAGATCTAATATGAGTGGAAAAAGGTGACATGGGCCGTGTGACTCATGCAAGAGTCGGGTTTCGGGTTTGTTTCAGGACTTAAGTTGACTCGGGAATAGTTAAATGACGTTCGGGGTTAAACCTAAAAACCTATTCTTTCATTCCAAATAAATTCAAAATAATTATATTAAAATATCATAAATTCAAACAAATCATAATAAATTAAAATAAATTAAATTTATTATTTTTCAAATATAATTTCGGTCTTTCAAATTACGGGGTGAGTCGGAAAAGTCAAGAAAAGTCAAAGACGACTCAAAAGTCAAGCAAAGTCAAAGACGACTCAAAAGTCAAGAAAAGTCAAAGACGACTCAAAAGTCAAGAAAAGTCAAAGACGACTCAAAAGTCAAGAAAAGTCAAAGATGACTTAAGACGGGATTCACATGGAATCTCGCGGAAATTCCAAATACGAACTCGGAAATTCCAAATTCGATTGGAAACAATAAATCCTAAATTAAAACTTAATTTGCTGAAAAGTATCCGTAAAATATTTTCACTAGAAAAATAGGGTATATTTTGGGTTGTTACAGATGGAGAAACAATTTGATCTATACCAAGTCCGCGAAGAGGACAAGGTGAGGATCGCAAAGCACTTCCTAGTGAGGGAAGCTGATAATTGGTGGGCTATCACTAGTGCCACCGCTACTCTCGAAGATGACTTCAACTGGGCTTGTTTCAAAGCTCTAGTAGAAGGTAGATTCTATCCTAAGGAGCTTAAGCAACAAAGGCTCAAGGAGTTCATTGACTTTAAGCAAGGCAACTTGTCTGCGCAAGATTTTACTACGGAGTTCAACACGCTTACTCATTTTGCTCCGAGGCTTATCCAAGATGACGAGGACCGAGCCTTCTATTATCGCAACAAGCTGAGCGCCGTTCTTCAAAGTAAAGTGAGAAGGAATACTACTTCCTTTGGGGATCTTTATGGTGATGCCCTATGGGCTGAGAATTCCATGAAGGCTATTAGAGATGAAGCTTTGATGAATAATCCCTCTCCTTCTTACGCTCCTAGGCCAAATGTTTATGGGAAGAGACCGTTTATTCCGTCTTCCTCTAACTCTTACGCTAACAAGAGGAGATTTAATCCTTCTTCAAATGCAAATACAAGAGCTCCCGCTCCTTTCATACCTCGAGCTACTTCTAATGTGGCTCATAGGCCTTATGCTCCTCAAGCTCAAGCTCAAGGTTGCTTTTGCAACCGTTGTAGACTTCCATACCATCCCGGTGTGCCTTGTTCCAACCGACCTTATCTTTGCTACTTTTGTCAAAAGGGTGGTCACTGTTATGAGGATTGCCCTGATCGAAAGTTGCCCCCTCCTCCTGCTAAACCTAAGGGTTCTATCTTTGTTATGAGCCGTGTCGAAGCCGACGCTCATCCAGAGATCATTACGGGTATGTTCTCAATCTTAGAGCAACCGTGTCTTATTCTTTTTGATACCGGTGCTTCAATGTCTTTTGTGTCTTCGACTTATGCTAATAAATTATCTATCGAGCCTACATCTAGTGAGGATACTCCCATATCCTTACCTTTCGGAGATATTATCTCTTGTTCTACTCTATATTCTAATGTCCCAATATCTATTGCGGGTTCTATCTATCCCGCTAATGTCCTTAAATTTCCTCTAGTAGAGTTCGATATAATTCTAGGAATTGATTGGTTAGCATTGTACCATGCTAGGTTTGAATGTCATGATCAAAAGATTTATTTAAAGAGTCCTTTAGAAATTAGAATAACCTATAAGGGATCTCATCCCCGAAAAGGTGTGTCTTTGATTTCCGCTATGAAGTTGGTAAGTATGGTAAGAAAGGGTCACCAAGCATACTTGTGTATTGTGACTTCTTCAACTACCTCTTTGCCAAGTATTGAAGATGTGCCTATTGTTCGTGAATTTGTTGATGTATTTCCTGAAGACTTGCCCGGGATTCCTCCCAAGCGTGATGTTGAGTTCTCTATTGATCTTGTACCTGGTTCCGGACCCATAGCCAAAGCTCCTTATCGCATGGCTCCAACCGAGTTAAAAGAATTAAGGAAGCAGCTAGATGATATGATTGAGAAGGGTTTTATTCGACCAAGTGCCTCGCCTTGGGGTGCTCCCGTTATTTTTGTGAAGAAGAAAGATGGTTCTATGAGGCTTTGTATTGATTACCGTGAGTTGAATCGGATTACAATCAAGAATAGGTATCATTTGCCAAGGATTGAAGATTTGTTTGATCAACTAAAGGGTGCTTCTACTTTTTCAAAGATTGATTTGAGAACCGGTTATCACCAAATTCCTGTTCGAGATGTTGATATTCCGAAGACCGCTTTTAGTACAAGTTATGGTCATTATGAGTTCAAAGTGATGCCATTTGGATTGACGAATGCCCCTCCTATCTTTATGGATCAAATGAACCGCACGTTTAGTGAGAATCTTGACAAGTGTGTGTTGGTGTTCATTGACGATATTCTTATTTTCTCCAAGTCCGAAGAAGAGCATCCTATTCATCTAAGGACTATTTTGGGTGTTCTACGTCGTCAGAAGTGGTATGCTAAATTCTCCAAGTGTGAATTTTGGTTACCTAAGGTGTCCTTTCTTGGGCATGTGATTTCTAAAGAAGGTGTAATGGTGGATCCTTCGAAGATTGAAGCTGTGGTGGATTGGAAGAGTCCGACCGATATTAGAGAAATTCAAAGTTTTCTTGGTTTAGCTGGTTATTACCGTAGATTTGTCAAGGATTTCTCTAAGCTTGCTAGACCGATGACCCAGTTGTTGAAGAAGGAAACCAAGTTCCTATGGAATGAAGCTTGTGAAGTCGCGTTTCAAGAGTTAAAGAAGAGGTTAACTACCGCTCCGGTGTTGACTTTGCCTGAAGATGGAGTAGACTTTGATGTCTATTGTGATGCTTCTAAAATGGGTTTGGGTTGTGTTCTTATGCAAAGTAGAAAAGTGGTGGCTTATGCTTCGAGACAGTTGAGAGTTCATGAAGTGAACTATCCTACTCATGATTTGGAATTGGCCGCCGTTGTTCATGCTTTGAAAGTGTGGAGACACTACCTTATTGGTATTCATTATCGTATCTTCACCGATCACAAGAGTGGTCGGTTCTGTCGCGGTCCCGAACAAAAATAATTACCCGCACTTAGGCTAACAACATAAGGAATATAATTAGGGAAGTAGTGTGACACCCTCAAATTTGCGGAAAGAAAAAAAAAATAATTTAACTAAATAAAAGATGAGAATACATAACAAAGGTGTCTTAAATAAAAAGGTTCATAACAAAAAGGAAATAATATTATACAAAAGAAATATCCAAAACGGGAGACATATCTCCCGTATAAATACGGAAATAAAAGAGTGTATAATAATATACAATCCTAAAGAACCGAATATAGGTCCAAGGTAAATACTTCGCTCGTTAGCTCGTCAATGTACCCAATGTATGCATCACAAACCTGCCAACCGCATTAAATATAAACACGGAAGCCACAGTCAGTGGGGAGTAACTCCGAGTTCTCCCAGCCACGAAATGTCGAGTTTAATTAAACATGAATAACATAAAAGCAATGTATATGGAAAATAAAAAACTTACATATAAGATATGCTTTTCATGTTATGAAACAAATAACTAACATATAACCTATCATATGAAAGCTATCATGTGAATCCGATAATAAAATATAACACTAGGTAG
>JAIUZE010071283.1:0-17907 GCA_022085475.1 Heliosperma pusillum | reverse complement strand
TTATAAGTTGGAATTGCCGCCGAATTTGGCTAAGGTTCATGATGTTTTTCATGTTTCTCCATTGAGAAAGTATGTTAGTGATCCAAGCCATGTATTTCAAAAGGAATTGCCCGAGCTTGAACCGAATCTATCCTTTGAAGAGAAGCCGATCCGCATCCTAGATCGCAAGGATAGGAAGTTGAGAAGTAAAGTAGTTCCTTTGGTGAAAATCTTGTGGAGAAGTGCTAATGTCGAAGAAGAGACTTGGGAAACCGAAGCTTCTATGCGTAGTAAATATCCGAGTCTTTTCGAGTAAGGTAAATTTTATTTTTTCCTCAAGTTTCGAGGGCGAAACTTTTTAAAAGGTGGGGTGATTGTAACACCCGGAAATGTACCCTATTTTTCTAATAGAAATATTTTACGAAATCGTTTCAGTAATTTTAAGTTATAATTTATAATTTTAAGTTCCGAGTCGAATTTTGAATTTCCGAGTTCGTATTTGGAATTTCTGCGAGATTTCATGAAAAAGTCGTCTTCAGTCTAGTTTGACTTTTCTGGACCTTGGAAATCGTGTTTGACTTTTTCTCTACACAACTCACAACACACTCCCTCCTTAACCTAAAATCGCATTAAACACAAAATCAAACCTAGTTTTCTTCTTCCTTAAGAAATCAATTTCCCTCTTTGATTTCCATCTTAGATTTGGCGTAGTTTCTTCGTTACTCGATAGAATTTACGTAAGTCTATCTTATTCTTCCTCCCGTACCTTCCTCTATCCGTATTGATAATAAAATTATCGTCTTTCTCGCTTTTTAAGCATTCCGTCTTTCTCAAGATGAACTTTATTCATCTTTTTACGATCTAATGGTAGGTGGCGACCTCCAAGATCCCGACAAAGACTATTTCCTTATAGAAGAGGAGCTTGACGATCATTAGAGACGCTCAAAGGTAACGGTGAAGGGTTACTCGGTATTACTTACGTGTTTTACATGTTATATGCTAGAAAATCGTATTAGAATACGATTAGGAAGATTAGAAACCATGCTATGATTAGTAAATGATGTTATATGATGAATGTTGATGAATTATATTGAGTGTTGATGATTATTTGAAGTATATATGAGAATTGAAATGATTTGGAAATGATTTGGTTGAGCTTTGGAAGCTCTCGGGTGAAGAAGTGCTCCCAGCCGGTCGACCGGCCGCCGGTCTGACCACCGGCTGGGAACACATCAGAAACCACTTTGGAAATTTAGAATTTGCATGATATGGTGCTCCAGGCCGGCCAACCGGCCACCGGTCAACCCACCGGCCTGGAACACATCAGTGTTGAAGTTTTGAGTTTGGTATGATTGGCTGTGCCGGTCGACCGGCCGCCGGTCGACTGACCGGCCCAGACCCCTTTTCCTCTGTTTTTGGATTTTGCCTGTGTTCTGAGCCGGCCCACCGGCCGCCGGTCTTCTGCCCGGCCTGGAACACGGCTGTATGCATTTCCTTTAATTTCTAAAACTCGTAATTTATATTAGTTCGCATGATCGGTTTGTCGTATAATTTTACGTAATGTCTTATAATATTCATGTTTTGGTTATACGATATCTCTTTCGCACGTATCACATGTTTTGTGACGGTTTTCGATATGTTCCCACTTTGAGTCGGTTTTTACAAATGAGTCGGTTTGAGCACTATTTTGTATTGTGCTTTGTATTCTCATTCCCTTGGCTACCTTCCCGTTCGTAAGGCTGGAATGTCGGACCGGAGAGGTATCCTACTGCTTAATTGCATGTGTAGTGGGCATATGACGACGTTGTTGGGAGTTGAACGCTATGCGTTGTTCGACCCGGCCGTCAAATGTTGTATACTTGCGAGGTGGTGTTATTTGCATGTAGCGTACCGCATGTTATGAGGCTTGAGCTCTTTTCCGCCTCTTTCGTGAATTGATCTACCGAATTTGGGGTACTCGGCGTCATGTGTAAGACCGAGTCTTGGCTGCGAAACGCTTTATCGCATGTCGAATCGGAACACGTTTATTCCGAGATCCTGGCCAGGTTTAGACTAGGACCGGATATTTATTATCGTCGTGCTACCAGGAGGAAAATAGTCTACATAGGCGAAATGTAAGCATCGTGTATGAGTTCAGGGAAATGTTATCCCGTGGATGCCTTTAATCATTCTTGCTGGGACACGATGCTAGTGCGTTTCATTTACCTTGAGAATTGTCGTCTTGTGTCGTTCTTGAATGCGTGATTTCATGATATTGTTCATGGTCATTGCCTGATTGGACACCGTCATTGTCTTGGTTCGTGTTTGGATGATAATATGTTGGATTCTTTGTGATCATCATATGACTTGACTGGGTTGTCTGTCGAGTCTCAATCTTATCAATCTTATACCGCTAACGGTGAGATGTAAGCCCTAGTGAGCGTATTCGATTGCCTAAGAGTGTCTTTCCCGAGTCTTTGAATAACATGATGGTTACGGATTTGATTTCCACATGATCTTATCATTATATCTCGTATTGCCTATCTATTTTTATCGTAACTCACATGGATATGTATATATATGAATGCTTTACTTTCGTATTACCTTATGTGTACGTTTGATGTAATATGGCTGGGAGAACCCGGAGTTACTCCCCACTGACTGTGGCATTCATGTTTTTCATGGATGAACAGGTTTCCTGCTTGGATGATTTTTGTATGTGACTTTTTGGGGTTCGGGTGTGAGCTAGCGGGCGTTGTCCCTGGAAGTTCACCTCTAGACGATAGTAGCTAGTTTTTATTAAACACTTGTTCTTTGCTAACATTTGAAGAGACCCCGTCTCTTTAGTGTATATTCCGTTTTTAGTTTGTAATATTTGACACCTCTCGTTTTATTTACAATGCATGTATAAAAGTTTTTAAAATACCGTATTTCCGCATATCTTTTCACATGCTTGTATGTTTTATCTTTCCGCATTCGCGAGGGTTGTCACAAATCTAATAACAAATGATAAAGTAAACATGATAACTAACTAATAATGGAAATGACAAAGGAAATAACAAAACAATACAAGAAATAGAATTACCTAAACAAAGGAAATAAAACTTGGAATTGAAGAACACAATGGAACCAAATAAATTGCAAATGAACTTGTAATATAATTTAAAATACTTAAAGGAATTATTTCTAACAACTAATGGAAACTAAACTATTCTAAACCTAATCTAATGACTAAAGATGTTGTGTAAAAGAGTGTTTTTGTAGAGTGTATAATGATGTACAAGATAATCAAAAAGATATGAAAAAAAGGATGCCTAAGTGTCGAGGTCCCTCTCCTTTATATAGGGAGAGGGACTTGAAACGTATGCATTAACAGAGGCCAAATCCCGATCGGGGAATGGAAACCCCGATCGGGGTTTCAGTAACCTGGCTATATTTGCCTAATTGCTCCATTTAATGCTTTAGGAATCCTAAGCTATGTCTTTAAGCACCTTAATTCTACGGTTAATTGCATAGTTTTGGGATTCCTTGAGCATCCTTTGTTGAGTTGTAGACTCCTTGCATTCGGCTTCATTTTTGGTTTCTCATTTGCATTTCAATCCATTTCACAAATCTTCATGCTTGGCATGTCATTCTCCATTCTAACCTTCCATGGTCCATTTTGCTTCCATTAGCTTGTTGGACTTTGGTACTTGCTCTTGTGTTAGAAAAAAGCCTCTAAATGCTTAGATTCCTACAAAATGTAACAAACACAAGCAATACACCTAGAACACGTAATTAGCTCACAAATATACTAAACAATGTCTAATAATCAAAATAAACCAAGCTAAACCGAGCTAAACTAGAGAGTTAAACTATATATAAAATGGACTCATCAGTCGAAGAGACCATGATAAGTGCAAATCCACTCTTTCTGACGGTGATTTCAGAAGAAGGAAATATGTCAATCTTTCAGAATATCTGATTTGCAATTATTGTGGTCACAATGGTCATGTTAAAGATAATTGCGTTAAATATGTCAATGAAAATAAAAATCAAACTGATTTAGTTAAAGAACATGACGTGTCTAGTGTTGATGTCTCTGAACGTGAACCTGAACGTGAAGGATTTAGAAACGATGAGTTTAGATTGTTTTATGACATGGCTTTCGATTACACATCAAAATCTTCATCATTTAAAACGAATGTGAATAAAAAACAATCATTCAAACCTAGTGTGCGTCATGACAATAGAAAACCTAGACAACCCTATGTTAAGAGCAAAAAAATTGTAAAGCAGGTATGGGTTAGGAAGGATCAAATTTACAGAGTTACTAACCATAAAGGACCCAACATAGCTTGGGTAGCTAAAAGCTGTATTTAATTCCCTTTCAGATAATAGTGAAAGAAAATAATCAATGGTATCTCGACAGTAGTTGTTCGAGACACATGACCGGAAATAAGAATCTTTTTCTTTCACTAGAGCCCTTCGACGGTGGCAAAGTCACTTTTGGAGACAACAAGAAGGGCAAGATAATCAGTGTAGTAAGATTGGTATATCTCCTTCACATGCTATTAATAATGTCTATCTGGTAGATGGACTTAAACATAACTTGCTAATTATTTCTCAATTATGTGACAAAGGCAATAAAGTCGTTTTTCATTCAAATGTTTGTCGCATCATAATTGAAGGTACTAGTAATGTTATTCTAAAAGGTCTACGTAAAAGGAACGTGTATATGATTGATTTAAACAAAGTCACTAAAAGTTCCTTTACGTGCATGAAAGCTACTGTAGATGATTCATGCTTGTGGCTCAAGAGGTTCCCACACATTATTCCAACAACTTTAAAGAAACTCAAATTGTGGAATTTAGTTGAAGGTTTACCCTCAATTAAATTCGAACAAGAAAAGATGTGTGCCTCATATGCCTGATGTAAACAAGTTAGATCTTCATTCAAACCAAATCGAGTAGTAAGTACAGAACTGTGACAACCCTCGCGAATGCGGAAATATAAAACATACAAGCATGTGAATTATATAGCGGAAATATGAAGTTTTTAAAACTTTTATACATGCAAGAAGAAGTATACGAGGAGTGTCAATATTACAAACTAAAGTACGAAATAAACTACAACAAGAGACGAAGTCTCTCCAAATGTTAACAAAGTAAAAGTGTTTAGCAAACAAGCTAAAAATCGTCTAGAGGTGAAACTTCCAGGGACAACGCCCGCTAGCTCACACCCGAACCCAAAATATCATAGCAAAAAGCCATCCATGCAAGCAACCTGTTCATCCATGAAAAACATGAACGCCACAATAAGTGGGGAGTAACTCCGGGTTCTCCCAGCCATATCACATGAAACGTACATAGAAGGAAATACAAAAGTAGAAGCATGCATATATAGATATACATGTGAAATACGATAAGAATAGATAGGCAATTCGATATTTAATGATAAGAGCATAGGAATACAAATCCGAATCCATCATGTTATACAAAGACTCGGGGAAGACACTCTTAGGCAACCGAATACGCTCACTAGGGCTTACATCTCACCGTTAGCGATATAAGTTTGATAAGATTGAGACTCGACAAACAAACCATGCCAAGTCATGCGATGATCACAATAAATCCAACATATTATCATCCATTCACGAACCAATACATTGACAATGCCTAATCATGCAATGACCATGAATAATATCATGAAATAACGCATTCAAAGACGACGACACAAGGACGACATCTCTCACGGTAAATGAAACGCACTAGCACCGTGTCCCCGCAAGTACGATTAAAAGGCATCCACGAGATCACATTTCCCTGAACAAATACACGATGCTACATTTCGTATATGTAGGCTAATTTCCTCCTGGTAGCACGACGATAATAATACGGTCCTAGTCTAAACCTGTCCAGATTCTCGGAATCACATTTTCCGATTCGACATGCGATAACATTTCGCATCCAAGACTCGGTCAATCAATAGACGCCGAGTACCCCAAATTTGGTAGATCAATTCACGAAAGAGGCGGAAAAGATCACAAGCCTCATAACAAGCGGTACGCTACATGCAAATAACACCACCTCGCAAGTACACAAGATTTGATGGCCAGGTCGATCAACGCAAAGCGTTCAACTCCAAACAACGTCGTCGTATGCCCACTAACACATGCAATTAAGCAGTAGGATACCTCCCCGTTCCGACATTCCAGCCTTACGAACGTGGAGGTAGTCAAGGGAATGAGAGTACAAAGCACAAGACAAAATAGTGCTCAAACCCGTATCATTTGTAAGAACCGACTCAAAGTGGGACATACCAAAAACCGTACCAATATGAGGATAGGGAATCATATAAGTTGAAATATGATAAACATGAGTCAATACATGATACATAAGCATTAGAACAAGTTTATGAAGCATAATGAATAAAAACATAGATCACCTCTCCAAAACAACGTTGTTTGAAAACCAACGAAAACAAGGGTCCACTTCAAACGGTCATAACTATAGTTCTAGACATGCAAATGCAGAAATTACAAATGGAGGTGATATCTTATCCTCTTACGGTTCCAACGGGATGTCACACGCCCAAAACAAGCAAGTAACGAAGGAGATATGATCATTTTACGAAAAGGGGTCAGTGCAGGAAAATTTCAGGTGGCAGCGAGTGACGCAGGCTGCGTCACCACGACGCAGCCTGTGTCCTACGACGCAGCTTGCGTCCCCCAACGCAGCCTGCGTCCTTCACGGGATTCAAGGACGATCAAAAATCAACATGTTATCAACAACAAAATCCTCATTTATCATCACAAATCATCAATTCTCATATCAATTAACAACTAACAACATCCATCAACAACAACACAAGTCCTAAGCATACTAACCATAATCTAAATACGATTACTAGCCTAGAAAACACATAAAACACGTGAATGATATCGAGTAACCCTTCACCGTTACCTTTTCGCGTCTTTAAACGGTTTGTAAACCTTCCTAGTCTCCACCTACATACAATTAGATAATCAAAGATGAATATCATTTACCTTGAGAAAGACGGATAATTTAAAAAGCGAGAAAGACGGTAAGTTTATTACCAATACGGATAGAGGAAGATAAGAGGGGAAGAATAAGACGAACTTACGTAAATTTGAACAAGAAATGAAGGCGTAGCGATGATTCGAAGATGGATGAAAATGGAGGCAAGGTTTTGGGTTTCTTAGAGAAGAAGAAATGAATTTGAGTTGTGGGAAATGAATTAGGTTTAGGGTGAGGAAGGGAGTATATGAAGGAGAAAGTCAACGAAAGTCAAAGGCGGCTCAAAAGTCAAGAAAAGTCAAACTCGCCTTAAGACGGGATTCTCATGGAATCTCGCGGAAATTCCAAATACGAACTCGGAAATTCTAAATTCGACTCGGAACATAAAATTCTATATTAAAACTTAAATTTGCTGAAAAGTATCCGTAAAATATTTTCACTAGAAAAATAGGGTACATTTCCGGGTGTTACAATCACCCCACCTTTTAAAAAGTTTCGTCCTCGAAACTTGAGAGTAGAAAACAAAAGTATCAAGGACAAGAATCGGTTTACAAAATCAACACGAAAGCTTTTACAAGGGAAAACATTTATGAAACGAGGTTCATCTCGAAAAGGGTTTAAGGAGAATTTTCATAAGAGCGAAACTCTATTTACGGATCACAAGAATGCTCGTCGCAAACGAGAACTCTAATTATCCAAATCAAAGTCGAAATAGTGAAATCGAAAATCAAACAAGCGTTAGTAAGTGCAAGACTAGTCACCAGACGCCTCCAATAACAGATCTAAACACCCAACCAAACACAAAATCCAAATATAAAAGCGAAGGAATCTATTTTCTCCAAAAAGAGGGTACACAAACCATCTTTAGACTATTTTAAAAAGTTAAATTAGGATTACGATATGGAGATTTGAAAGTTTTCTCAAGGATAGAATCAAAATAAGAAGAAATTACACGAACTTAGAGCGAACTCGAACATCGACATCACAAATCGCGATGCCAAGAGGTACGTCCACACGAGTAAAATGGACTAAAAAGGGGAAGGATTGAAAAGTGGCGGATTGAGTAAGGATCAATTTGAGGGAATAGAGAGGAATGAACCACAATGCTATCTTCCATCTATGAAAATTCAAATGTCGATCGCAACTCGACATTACTAACAGCACAAGTAAACTAGTCCTCAAGAGAGTGCAATATATCCTCAACATTTTCAATCATCAGATTCCTACCAAAATATTTCATAATCATGAAACTTCGAGTAACAACTTCCAATTATTCAAATTCAATTAGAATCTTCTAAGGTCCATCGGCACGGTAGACTCCACAACTAACAACCACATGAAAGATTCATTACGCACTCTAGTCTTCCTAGCTCCATCAAAACTCTTATTAGAAACCATCGTCAAAATATTTATCTATGAAAACATGATCGTTAACAACCACAAAGTAAAGGACTTACCATGAAATCCTTTAATCCAATTTACTTCAAACTCATTATCCTAAATTTACAATGAACTTTCTCATCCTCGAAAATCAAAACACAATCCACGCAAACAAACATAATTATCTAAGATTCAACTAGCCTCATCCAAAGTCTCACGACAACGGAAAATCCACAATCCATTATCGGCTATAAGGATTCTTTAATACGCCATAACATCCTTAATTCGATCATTACTACGCTCGAAGCCTCAAGTATAAATAGTCACATTATCAAACTATGGTGGTTACTAATCCTCAAGATAAATAAGTTCACCATTCTAACTCTATATTCCATAACAACTGAGCACTCACTATCCAAAGCTTGCAACAAACATTTCTCAATCTCAAACTTATGATTCCTTAGGAATAAAAGAGAATTACTAATTCCAAACCACAAATGGCCAATCACTTGGCAATGAGACAACCATTCAAATCATCTAGCTCATCTAAAACTCAAAATGAATAAATTTTCATTTATGATAATACTCCTCAAACTTTGGGTATCGACTCAATTACCCTAAAGCAAAGTCTTTTAGAATCCACCAATTAGAGACATCTAATTCCCAAATGATATCCCAAGCAACCGATATAATACTCAACAACAACGAATATCATCTCGCTCAACTTGATTCCCAAAATAGCACTACACTAGCAAGCTCAATAAATGAAGCCACCAAGAGAGTACAATACCACCAACAGATTCATCCTAAGGTTTAAATCCCAATCCTATTCATGATCAAAATCAACACGAAGCTAGCTAACAACCTAATCATCTCACCAGAGGAAAGACAATGACTCCATGAAAATGGAAACGATAGGAGATTTCGAGGGAAACACGAACGCGATAAGATCGGACGAAAATTAGAGGAACGCTAGAGACAGGGAGCCAAAAGCTAGATATTGGATAGATATAGCTATGAAGATAGCCAAGCAAAGGAAAAGATAAGAGAAAACAATTTCCTAGGAATCAGGCTTAGAAGGAACTTGCATGAAAGGAAATTGAAAGTGATAATGGCACGAGAAAAAGGTTTAAGGTTTAATCCACAAAATTCCCTTTTTAAACTCAGGGCGATAGCAAAGCAAATCATCTCAATAACAAAGGTCTCTTACAAGGGACCCTCGTACCACAAATCATCGGAGTAAGGTACACCTAGATTTAACAAATCGATCACAACCCAATTCATCCTTACTTTCATATCACACGGATTCCTAATTGCGGAATTGCAACTCAAGCATAATAACATTCTCTCAACTCCAAAATTTGACACATTCCCTAAGGTTTCAAAACCGAATGACTAACAAGGACTTCTTCATATAAATCTCTTTTCAACTCTTATGGCCAACAAGGTAAAACACCATACAAAACGTCATCATCAACATCATATAGTCCACGAGTTCATTATTAACAAAGTACGACCTCAAGTCAAACATCATCATTAACGTTCCAAGGTATTTCCATCATAGCTCACATCATCAAATCTCGCTCATATCTATAATCCTCAAGTAATATGGTTCAACTTACCGAAACCTTACTACTTCAAACGAGTCTCCGATACCATAAGATAAGATCATATCTTTAAATCCAAGAACTATAGCCAAATGCTTTTCCACCAAGCCTATACTCACAAACACACAATAGGAAACCACAAGACATCACTTAATCTCAAAAGTATTTCGAACCTCAAGATATCATTCTAAACTTCTTATTTACACCAATTAGACATATCATAAGCATGGTCTTCAAAACAATACTAAACTTCTAAGTCCAAAAGACTAAATTACTAATCGAGTTAAGAAGTCATAGCCAACTCATTCAACCTTACACCATCAAATATCATGAACTATTTACACACAAATCATGGCAAGCATTTATACATTAAAACCTTTAAACATACTTTACCACACTTTCCTCAAGGATACCAACTCTCACCACTAGGGGAGAACTTAAGTCTACACAATTTTTCTCAAATCCCAAATTCATTCTAATCAACACTAACACTCCACCAAGTCTAAAATTCTTCCGACCAAGTACAATATGCCACAAACAAAAGGGTAGGGTTTCCACAAAAGGTCACATAAGGAAGTTGAGGGTGCAAATTGATAAGGAGGACGAAAGTAACAAGAGTAATTTCCAAGGGGAAAAGAAGTTAGATGATAAAGAAGCATTTAGATAGAAGGAAAAGAGCATGATACAAACATTAAGGACGAGAGAAATCATCGATGAGGAAGAAATACACTTCAATTAGGCTTGTAAATCTTCAAATCTTCGGTAGAGGATACTTCTTCTAGGTAACACAATGATCCACCTTAAGACGGTAGATACAAACAAACATAACATCACTCAACACAATCAACAAACAAGTTAGAACCTAACAAACATCAAGTACACCAAAGACTACCACCTTAGGTCCTTAAGTCTACCCATCTCTCATTTATTATTTCAAGGTCAAGTGATTTAAGTTTAGGGTTCACGTGTGTGCGTCGGGAGCGTTTAAGCTCTGATACCAACTGTGACAACCCTCGCGAATGCGGAAATATAAAACAAACAAGCATGTGAATTATATAGCGGAAATATGAAGTTTTAAAAAACTTTTATACATGCAAGGAAAGAATACGAGGAGTGTCAAATATTACAAACTAAAGTACGAATTATACTACATCAAGAGACGAAGTCTCTCCAAAATGTTAACAAGTAAAAGTGTTTAGCATACAAGCTAAAATTGTAACACCCGGAAATGTACCCTATTTTTCTAGTGAAAATATTTTACGGATACTTTTCAGCAAATTTAAGTTTTAATATAGAATTTTATGTTCCGAGTCGAATTTAGAATTTCCGAGTTCGTATTTGAAATTTCCGCGAGATTCCATGAGAATCCCGTTTTAAGTCGTCTTTGACTTTTCTTGACTTTTAAGTCGTCTTTGACTTTTCTTGACTTTTAAGTCGTCTTTTACTTTTCTTGACTTTTGAGCCGTCTTTGACTTTTGTTGACTTTTGTTGACTTTTTCCTTACACATATCATACTACCACTTAACCTATTTTCATTCACAACACAATTCAACATCTCCTTCTTCCTTATCAAACCACCAAAACCTAAACCCCCTTCCTTGATCGATCTTAAGATGATCGCTACGTCTTCATTTCTTGCTCAAATTCACGTAAGTTCGTCTTATTCTTACCCTCTTAGCTTC
Source organism: Heliosperma pusillum (assembly GCA_022085475.1). Lineage (NCBI taxonomy): Eukaryota > Viridiplantae > Streptophyta > Magnoliopsida > Caryophyllales > Caryophyllaceae > Heliosperma > Heliosperma pusillum. The sequence continues at coordinate 6,261 of JAIUZE010071283.1, read as the reverse complement.
CTCTATCCGTATTAGTAATAAAATTACCGTCTTTCTCGCTTTTTAAATTATCCGTCTTTCTTAAGGTGAATGAAATTCATCTTTTATTATCTAATTGTTTATAGGTGGAGACTAGGAAGGTTTAGAATCGATTAAAGACGCGTAAAGGTAACGGTGAAGGGTTACTCGATATCATTTACGTGTTTTACATGTTTATATGCTAGAAATTGTATTTAGAATACGATTAGAAGCTTAGGATTCATGTTATGGATGATGATTGTTGTTATTTGATGATTGTTGATGATGAATATTGATTGTTGATAGTTATTAGAAATGAATTATGAGAATTGGAAATGATAGGATTGAATTTTGTTGAAGGCTCTCGGATGAATTGGTAACACATGTCACGGTCGTGAAATAAAAGTCACGGTCGTGACTTGTGCAGTTTCACTGCACTGACTGTTTTTGGTAGAATGATCATATCTCCTTTGTTACTTGCTTGTTTTAGGCTTGTAACCATTCGTTGGAACCGTAAGAGGATAAGCTATCACCTCGACTTGGAATTTCTGAATTTGCATATTTAGAACTCTAGTTATGACCGTTTGAAGTGGACCCTTATTTTAGTTAGTTTCCAAACTTGTTGTTTTGGAGAGGTATCTATGTTTCTTATTCACTTCATAAACTTGTTCTAATGCTTATGTATCATGTATTGATTCATGTTTATCATATTTACATTTATATAATGTCATATTCTCATGTTTTGTGACGGTTTGTGATATGTTCCCCTTTGAGTCGGTTTTTACAAATGATACGGTTTGAGCACTATTTTGTCTTGTGCTTTGTACTCTCATTCCCTTTGCTACCTCCACGTTCGTAAGGCTGGAATGTCGGAACGGAGAGGTATCCTACTGCTTAAATGCATGTGTTAGTGGGCATACGACGAAGTTGTTGGGAGTTGAACGCTATGCGTTGATCGACCCGGCCGTCAAATGTTGTATACTTGCGAGGTGGGGTTATTTGCATGTAGCGTACCGCATGTTATGAGGCTTGAGCTCGTTTTCCGCCTCTTTCGTGAATTGATCTACCGAGAATGTGGGTACTCGGCATTTTATTTGTAAGACCGAGTCTTGAATGCGAAACGTCATCGCATGTCGAATCGGAAAATGTGATTCCGAGAATCTGGCCAGGTTTAGATTAGGAGCCGTTTAATTATCGTTCCTACCAGGAGGAAATTAGTCTACATATACGAAATGTCATCGTGTATGCGTTCAGGGAATGCTTTATCCCGTGGATGCCTTTTAATCATACTTGCCATGTACACGGTGCTAGTGCGTTTCATTTACCGTGAGAGATGTCGTCTTATGTCGTCGTTCTTTGAATGCGTGATTTCATGATATTATTCATGGTCATTGCATGATTGGACACCGTCATTGTCTTGGGTCGTGAATGGATGATTATATGTTGGATTTATTGTGATCATCGCATGACTTGACTTGGTTTGTCTGTCGAGTCTCAATCTTATCAATCTTATACCGCTAACGGTGAGATGTAAGCCCTAGTGAGCATATTCGATTGCATAAGAGTGTCTTTCCCGAGTCTTTGAATAACATGATGGTTCGGATTTGGATTTCCACATGATTCTCCATCATTATCTATAGAATTGCCGATCAATTTATCGCAACTCACATGTATATCTATATATGCATGCTCTACTTTTGTATTTCCTTATATGTACGTTAAAGGTGATATGGCTGGGAGAAACCGGAGTTACTCCCCACTGACTGTGGCGTTCATGTTTTTCATGAATGAACAGGTTGCTTGCTTGGATGCCTTTTTGGGATATGATGTTTTGGGGTTCGGGTGTGAGCTAGCGGGCGTTGTCCCTGGAAGATTAACCTCTAGACGATTTTAGCTTATTTGCTAAACACTTGTTCTTTGTTAACATTTTGAGAGACTCCGTCTCTTTGTTATTTTTCCGCACTTAGTTGTAATATTTTGACACTCCTCGCTTTATTTAACTTGCATGTATAAATGTTTTTAAAAACTACCTATTTCCGCAATATAATTTACATGCTTGTTTGTTATTATTTCCCGCATTCGCGGAGGGTTGTCCACAGTGGTATCAGAGCTTTATGCTCCCGACGCACACACGTGAACCCTAAACTTAAACTACTTGACCTTGAAAAAATAAATGAGAGATGGGTAGACTTAAGGACCTAAGGTGGTAGTCTTTGGTGTACTTGATGTTTGTTAGGTTCTAACTTGTTTGTTGATTGTGTTGAGTGATGTTATGTTTGTTTGTATCTACCGTCTTAAGGTGGATCATTGTGTTACCTAGAAGAAGTATCCTCTACCGGAGTTTTGAAGATTGAAAAGCCTAATTGAAGTGTAGTTCTTCCTCATCTATGAATTCTCTCGTCCTTAATGTATTATGCTCTCTTCCTTCTATCTAAGTACTTCTTTCTCTTCCATCTTGTTTGCCTCTTGGAAATTACTCTTGATAATTCCTCCATCTTACCATTGGTATCCTTACCTTCCTCTTGTAACATTTTTGTGGCACCATACCCTTTTGTTAGTAGCATATTGTACTTGGTCGGAAAAAGTTTAGACTTGGTGGAATGTTAGTGTTGGTTAGAATGAATTTGTGATTTGAGGAAAATGGTGTAGATCTAATTTCACCCTATAATGATGATTGGTTGTAACTTTAAGGAAAGGGTGGTAAGGTAAGTTCGATGTTTTTAATGCTAAATGCTTGCCATGACTCATGTGTGAATAGTTTATGATATTCGATGGTGTAAGGTCGAATGAGTTGGCTATGACTTCTTAACTCATTAGTAATTTAGTCTTTTGGATTTAGAAGTTTAGTATTGTTTTGAAGACCATGCTTATGATAGGTCTAATTGGTGTAAATAAGAAGTTTTGAATGATATCTTAAGGTGCGAATTGCTTTTGAGACTAAGTGACTTTTTGTGGATTCTAGTGTATGTGTTAGAGTATAGTCTTTGTGAAAAAGCATTTGGATATAGTTCTTGGATTTAAAGATATGTTCTTATCTTATGGCATCAGAGACTCTTTTGAAGTAGTAAGGTTTCGTTGTAAGTTGAACCATATTACTTGAAGATTATAGATATAAGCGAGGTTCGATGATGTAATCTATGATGGAAATACCTTGGGATGTTAATGATGATGTTTGGCTTGATGTTGTACTTTGATAATAATGAACTCGTGGGCTATAGGCTTAAAAATGACCGAGTATAAGAGAGTATTTATTAGTCCTTCAATTAAAGAAACCTATGAGGTTGTGTTGAATATTTGAGCTAAAGGAATGTTATTATACTTGAGTTACAATTCCGCAATTGGGAATCTGTGTGATATGAAAGGATGGATGAATTGGGTTGGAGTCGATTTATCAAATCTAGGTGTACTTTACTTTGATGATTGTACGTGGTACGATGGTCCCTTGTAAGAGACCTTTGTTTGGGATGAGTTGCTTTACTATCGCCCTGAGTTTGAAAAGGGAAAATTTTGTGGATTAAACCTTAAACCATTACCCGTGCCATTGTCCCTTTTCATTTCCATTCTTGAATGTTTTTGTCCAGAGTGATCTTTAAGAAATCGCATGCTCGTATCTTATTTCTTACTCAGATATATTCATACCTCTACTATCTGCTTTGTCCCTTCCTTGACCTCGTTATTTTCAGCGCTCCTCTCTTGTAATCTCGTGCCTGATTATTCTAGTGTTCTCCTTGAGATTTCTTATCGTTTCCTAGCTTGTTGCTGCTTCATCTTCCCTCTAGTGGATTGGATGTCTCGTTTGTTTGGCTTAGAGAATCAATGTCATTTATTTTGGGATTCTTTAGTTAGAATATATGTCTTTGGATTGAGTCAATTTCATGTTGTTTTGATCATGGGAAATAGGACTTAAGCTCTAGGATGAATCCTAATAGTGATAATATATCCTCTTGTAGTGGTTTTAGATTTGGAGTTTGGTATTGTAGTGGTATTTTGAGAATTAAGTGGATCATGATAATAGTTCGTTGTTTCGAGATATTGGAATAGTTACCTTGGAGACCATTTGGGGATTAGATGTCTGTAAATGTTGGATTCTAAAAGAGACTTTGCTTTGGTAATTAAGACTGGTCACCATATTTTGAGGAATATTTTCATAAGTGAAGATCGATGAATCTTGAGTTATAGTTGAGCTGGATGATTTGAATAGTTGTATCATCGCCATGTCCTTGGCCATATAGGACTTGGAATTTGTAATTGATCTCTCTGGAGGTTTTGATGGTTTGTAAAAGAGAAATTTCTTTAAGTTTAGGATATTTAAGCCTTGAAGTACTTTGAATCGAAGAATTGGAATGGTGAGCCCATTCATCTTATGATTGGTGGTAATTATGCTTTTCTAGATATAATTATTTATGCTTGTGGATTCGAGTGTAATAATTGACTGGACTAGGGATGTTCGAATACATTTAGGAATCTTTCATGTGGATTATTTAATTGTGGATTTTCCCTTGTCGAGAGACCTTAGTTAATGCTAGTTGGATACTAGATATTCGGGTTCGTAGTTTGACCTGATGATTGTTAAGGATTTTGTAGAATCTAATGATTGAAAGCGGTTAGGGTATGACCGAGATGAGTTACATTCTTTTGAGGACTAGCTTATTAACGATGTTTGTGATGTTAATTGGATAAGCCCTTAGAATGATGTGGCTATAATTTGGGTTTGGCGAAAATGCCCGAGAAATTTACTATGATGACTTTTGTATTTGAGTGGAGTGTTTGGTTCTTAGGCTTTCTTCCCCTTTTGAGCAATTGCTTTGTCGTTCATTTCTCCCTTTGCCTTTCAAATTGACGCTTATTCAATTTGTTATTCTTTGGACATGGTCCTTCTTTCCGCTATTACTCGTTTCGATAAGCCTTCTTGTTTCTTTTTACTCGTTGTGTTTATCTTTTATTACCATGATTGTGAGTTTGATGTTCAAATTACTTTTATGTGTGTGAAATGTTTGGTTGTCTTGAGTGTACGAATTTAGAAAATTTTCAAATTTTCAAGATGGATTTCACATTTATCCTTTTAAAAGAGTTTTAGAAATGAAATTTCTACTTTCATTTTTCGAAAATGGATTTAGGTTGCTCTTATACTGGATTTTGCGTTTGGTTGGATGCTACAACTTGTTATTGGAGACGTCTAATGATTGGTTCTGCACTTATCAACGTATGATTTAATTTTAATCTTGTCTTTACTTTGGAATGCTGGTGTTCTTGTGTGCACGACAAGAACAATTTCGTTCCACAGCAAAAGAGAGTTACTTTCGAAAACTTTTCCTATACCTTTTTGGAAAATGTCATGCTTTTGAAATACATTTCCTTGAAAATGTTTTGAATACCAATTTGGAGAAAACGAATTGGTCCGTATAACTTTTGTTTTCTACTCTCAAGTTTTTCGGGGACGAAACTTTTTTAAAGGTGGGGTGATTGTAACACCCGGAAATGTATCATATTTTTCTAGTAGAAATATTTTACGAAATCTTTTCAGCGAATTTAAGTTTTAAATTAGCTTTTTATGTTTCGAGTCGAATTTAGAATTTCCGATTTCGTATTTGGAATTTCTGTGAGATTCCATGAAAATCCCGTTTTAAGGCGAGTTTGACTTTTCTTGACTTTTGAGTCGAGTTTGACTTTTCTTGAATTTTAAGTCGTCTTTGACTTTTCTTGAATTTTAAGTCGTCTTTGACTTTTCTTGAATTTCAAGTCGTCTTTGACTTTTCTTGAATTTTAAGTCGTCTTTGACTTTTCTTGAAATTTTAAGTCGTCTTTTGACTTTTCTTGAATTTTAAGTCGTCTTTGACTTTTCTTGAATTTTAAGTCGTCTTTGAATTTTCTTGACTTTCGAGCCGTCTTTGACTTTCGTTGACTTTCTCCTATATATACTCCCTCATACTCACCCTAAACCTAATTCATTTTCCCCACAACTCATTCTTTCTTCTTCCTTAAGACAACCAAAGAAAACCTTGCCTCCATTTTTGATCCGTCTTAGATTCAACGCTACTCCTTCGTTACTCGCTCAAATTCCCGTAAGTTCGTCTTATTCTTCCCCTCATATCTTCCTCTATCCGTATTGGTAATAAAATTACCGTCTTTCTCGCTTTTTAAATTATCCGTCTTTTTCTAGGTGAATTATATTCATCTTTTATTATCTAATTGTATGTCGGTGGAGACTAGGAAGGTTTAGAAACCGTTTAAAGACGCAAAAAGGTAACAGTGAAGGGTTCTCGA
>JAIUZE010071282.1:0-51103 GCA_022085475.1 Heliosperma pusillum | reverse complement strand
TACACGATTCAATCCAGTCGTATATGTAGACTAATTTCCTCCTGGTAGGACGATAATTAACGGCTCCTAATCTAAACAGGCAGATTCGGATCACATTTTCGATCGATTCGAACACGCGATGACATTTCGCATCCAAGACTCGGTCTTACAAAAATAAACGCCGAGTACCCCAAATTCGGTAGATCAATTCACGAAAGAGGCGGAAAAGAGCTCAAGCCTCATAAAAAGCGGTACGCTACATGCAAATAACACCACCTCGCAAGTACACAACATTTGACGGCGGGTCGATCAACGCAATGCGTTCAACTCCCAACAACGTCGTCGTATGCCCACTACACATGCAATTAAGCAGTAGGATACCTCTCCGTTCCGACATTCCAGCCTTACGAACGGGAAGGTAGCCAAGGGAATGAGAGTACAAAGCACAAGACAAAATAGTGCTCAAACAGTATCATTTGTAAAAACCGACTCAAAGTGGGACATACCAAAAACCGTCACAAAACATGAGAATAGGGAATCATATAAGTTTAAATATGATAAACATGAGTCAATACATGATACATAAGCATTAGAACAAGTTTATGAAGCATAATGAATAAAAACATAGATCACCTCTCCAAAACAACGTTGTTTGGAAATCAACGAAAACAAGGGTCCACTTCAAACGGTCATAACTAGAGTTCTAGACATGCAAATGCATAAATTCCAAATGGAGGTGATATCTTATCCTCTTACGGTTCCAACGGGATGTCACACGCCCAAAACAAGCAAGTAACGAAGGAGATATGATCATTTTACGAAAAGGGGTCAGTGCAGGAAAATTTCTGTTGGCAGCGTGTGACGCAGCCTGCGTCACCACGACGCAGCCTGCGTCCTACGACGCAGCCTGCGTCCCCCAACGCAGCCTGCGTCCTTCACGGGAGTCAAGGACGATCAAAAATCAACATGTTATCAACAACCAAATCCTCATTTATCAACACAAACCATCAATTCTCATATCAATTAACAACTAACAACAACCAACAACAAAAACACAAGTCCTAAGCATACTAACCATAATCTAAATACGATTACTAGCCTAGAAAACACATAAAACACGTAAATGATATCGAGTAACCCTTCAACGTTACCTTTTCGCGTCTTTAATCGATTTCTAAACCTTCCTAGTCTCCACCTACATACAATTAGATAATAAAAGATGAATATCATTCACCTTGAGAAAGACGGATAATTTAAAAAGCGAGAAAGACGGTAATTTTATTACCAATAAGGATAGAGGAAGATGAGAGGGAAGGAATAAGACGAACTTTAGTGAATTTGAGCGAGTAACGAATGAGTAGCGATGATTTAGAGTTGGATCAAATATGGAGGCTAGGTTTTGGGGTTTACTTAGTGAGGAAGAAGAAGATTGAGTTGTGAGGGAGTTAGGGTTATGAGGGAGTATATGTAGGGTGAGTAAGTGGAAAAGTCAAGAAAAAGTCAAAGACGGCTCAAGACGGGATTCACTTGAAATCTCGCGGAAATTCCAAATACGAACTCGGAAATTCTAAATTCGACTCGGAAAAGTAAATTTACGATTAAAACTAAAATTCGCTGAAAAGTATCCGTAAAATATTTTTACTAGAAAAATAGGGTACATTTCCGGGTGTTACAATCACCCCACCTTTTAAAAAGTTTCGTCCTCGAAACTTGAGAGTAGAAAACCAAAAGTATCAAAGACAAGAATCGGTTTTAAAAATCAACAAGAAAGCTTTTACAAGGGATACATTTATGAAACGAAGTTCTTCTCGAAAACGATTTAAAGAGAATTTTCATAAGTGTGAAACTTTATTTACGAATCACAAGAGTGCCCGTCGCGAACGAGAACTCTAGCTATCAAAAATCAAATCAATGTTGAATTAGTGAAATCGAAATTCAAAACAACGTTAGTAAGTGCAGGACTAGTTATCAGACGTCTCCAATAACAAGTGCAAACATCCAACCAAACGCAAAACCCAAATATAAAAGCGAAAGAAATCCGTTTTCTCCAAAAAGAGGGTACACAAACCATCTTTCGACTTCTTTGAAACGTTAAATTAGAAATATAATATGGAAATTTGAAAGTTTTATCAAAGATAAAATCAAATAACAAGACATTACACGTACATAGAGCGACTCGAACATCAAGTTGACAAATCACGATAACAAAAATATATACAAAACACGCAAAAACAAAACAAATCGAATTCTTAGGGGTAGGAAGATGACAATAAAATCGGCAGGAAGATCTACAAGAATTCGATAGTACTAACTCTACTCATACTCTAATCCTCAAGAGGATATAATTTACCCAAGTTACACCTCAACATTATCAATCATTAGATTTCTACTGAAATATTCCATAATTACGAGACCTCAAGACATCAACATAACCATTCAAACCTAATTAGCATCGTCTAAGGTCCATAGATTGTAATCTGCAGAAGAGGTCCTTTAACGTACTATAAAATCCTTAGATTCATCATACTCTTTCTGAGACCACTAACCACAGAAATCTCATCTTAGGGAACCATATTTACTAACAACCACAAAGTGAACGGTCCTTACCATAAAATCTTCTGATCCAATTTATTCCAAAACTCATTATTCTAAATTCACGATGAACTTCTCATCCTCAAAAGCCAAAACACAATCAAAGCAACAAACATAATTATCTAAGATCCATCTAGCCTCATCCAAGGTCTCACGACAAAGGAAAATCCACAATCCATTATCGGTTATAAGAATTCTTTAATACGCCCTAACATCCTTAATTTGATCATTACTACGCTCGAAGCCTCAAATATAAATAGTCACATTAGCAAACTACGGTTCCTTAAGAATAAAAGAGAATTACTAATTCCAAACTACAAATGACCAATCACTTGGAAATCAGACAACCATTCAAATCATTTAGATCATCTAAAACTCAAAATGAATCGATTTTCATTTATGACAAACTCCTCAAACTTTGGGTACCAACTCAATTACCCTAAAGCAAAGTCTCTTTTAGAATCCACCAATTAGAGACATCAAATTCCCAAATGATATCCCAAGCAACCGATATAATACTCAACAACAACGAATATCATCTCGCTCAACTTGATTCCCAAAATAGCACTACACTAGCAAGCTCAATAAAGGAAGCCACCAAGAGAGTACAATACCACCAACAGATTCATCCTAAGGTTTAAATCCCAATCCTATTCATGATCAAAATCAACACGAAGCTAGCTAACAACCTAATCATCTCCCCAGAGGAAAGACAATGACACCATGACATTGGAAACGATAGGAGAATTCGAGGGAAACACGAACGCGATAAGATCGGACGAAAATTAGAGGAACGCTAGAGGCAGGGAGCCAAAAGCTAGATATTGGATAGATATAGCTATGAAGGTAGCCAAGCAAAGGAAGAGATAAAAGAAAACAATTTCCTAGGAATCGGGCTTAGTAGGAACTTGCATGAAAGGAAACGGAAAGGGATAATGGCACGAGAAAAAGGTTTAAGGTTTAATTCACAAAATTCCCTTTTCAAACTCAGGGCGATAGCAAAGCAAATCATCTCAATAACAAAGGTCTCTTACAAGGGACCCTCGTACCACAAATCATCGGAGTAAGGTACACCTAGTTTTAACCAATCGATTACAACCCAATTCATCCATACTTTCATATAACACGGTATCCCAATTTCGGAATTGCAACTTAAACATAATAACATTCTCTCAACTCCATAATTTGACACATTCCCAAAGGTTTCAAAAAACCGAAGAACCAATAAGGAATTCTCCATACTAATCTCTTTTCAACTCCTACGGCCCACAAGGTAGAACACCGAACAAAACGTCATTATCAACATCATATAGCCCACGAGTTCATTATTAACAAAGTAAAACCTCAAGTCAAACATCATCATTAACGTCCCAAGGTATTTCCATCATAGCTCACATCATCGAATCTCGCTCAGATCTATAATCCTCAAGTAATATGGTTCAACTTACAACGAAACCTTACTACTTCAAACGAGTCTCCGATACCATAAGATAAGATCATATCTTTAAATCCAAGAACTATAGCCAAAAGCTTTTTCACCAAGCCTATACTCTAACACATAAACTAGAATCCACAAGAAGTCACTTAGTCTCAAAAGAATTTTACAACTCAAGGCATCATTCAAACTCCTAAATTCAAAAGATTAAATCGCTAATGGGTTAAGAAGTCTTAGCCAACTCATTCAACCTTACACCATCAAATATCATGAACTATCCACACATTAGTCATGACAAGCATCAAGCATTAAAATCATCAAACTTATCTTACTACCTTTCCTTAGAGTTACAACCAATCACCACTATAGGGTGAATTTAGATCTACACCATTTTCCTCAAATCACAAATTTATTCTAACAATCACTAATATTCCACAAAATTCAAAGTTCTTCCGACCAAGTATAATATACCACAAACAAATGGGTATGGCATCCACAAAAATGTTACACGAGGAAGTTGAGGGTACTAATGGTAAGATGGAGGAACTATCAAGAGTAATTTCCAAGAGGCAAACAAGTTGGAAGAGAAAGAAGCACCTAGATAGAAGGAAGAGAGCATAATACATTAAGGACGAGAGAGATCATAGATGAGGAAGAAATACACTTCAAATAGGCTTGTCAATCTTCAATCTTCGATAGAGGATACTTCTTCTAGGTAACACATGATCCACCTTAAGACGGTAGATATAAATAAACATAACATCACTCAACACAATCAACAAACAAGTTAGAACCTAACAAACATCAAGTACACCAAAGACTACCACCTTAGGTCCTTAAGTCTAACCATCTCTCATTTATTATTTCAAGGTCAAGTAGTTTAAGTTTAGGGTTCACGTGTGTGCGTCGGGAGCGATAAAGCTCTGATACCAACTGTGACAACCCTCGCGAATGCGGAAATATAAAACAAACAAGCATGTGAATTATATAGCGGAAATATGAAGTTTTAAAAACTTTTATACATGCCAGGAAAGAATACGAGGAGTGTCAAAAATTACAAACTAAATAAAAATACCACAAGAGACGTAGTCTCTCAAAGTGTTAACAAAAGACAAAGTAATTAGCAACTAGCTAAACAACGTCTAGAGGTGTTTCATCCAGGGACAACGCCGCTAGCTCACACCCGAACCCAAAATAGCATAAGCAAAAAGCTATCCATGCAAGCAACCTGTTCATTCATGAAAAACATGAACGCCACAATCAGTGGGGAGTAACTCCGGGTTCTCCCAGCCATATCACATTAAACGTACATATAAGGAAATACAAAGTAGAGCATGCATATATAGATATACATGTGAGATACGATAAGGATAGATAGGCAATCAATATATAATGATAAAAGCATATGAAGTACAAGATCGAATCCATCATGCTATACAAAGACTCGGGAAAGACACTCTTAGGCAATCGAATACGCTCACTAGGGCTGGCATCTCACCGTTAGCGGTATAAGATTGATAAGATTGAGACTCGACAGACAAACCAAGTCAAGTCATGCGATGATCACAATAAATCCAACATATTATCATCCATTCACGAACCAAGACATTGACGGTGTCCAATCATGCAATGACTATGAATAATATCATGAAATCACGCATTCAAAGAACGACGACACAAGACGACATCTCTCACGGTAAATGAAACGCACTAGCACCGTGTACATTGCAAGTATGATTAAAAGGCGTTCACGGATGACATTTCCCTCAACCCATATACGATGACATTTCGTATAGGTAGACTAATTTCCTCCTGGTAGGACGACGATAATAAGACGGTCCTAGTCTAAACCTGGCCAGACTCTCGGAATAAATCATGTTCCGATTCGACACGCGATGACGTTTCCATCCAAGACTCGGTCTTGGACAAAAAATAAACGCCGAGTACCCACATTCTCGGTAGATCAATTCACGAAAGAGGCGTAAAACGAGCTAAAGCCTCATAACCTGCGGTACGCTACATGCAAATAACACCACCTCGCCAGTACACAACATTTGACGGCCGGGTCGAACAACGCATAGCGTTCAACTCCCAACAACGTCGTCGTATGCCCACTAACACATGCATTTAAGCAGTAGGATACCTCTCCGTTCCGACATTCCAGCCTTACAAACGGAAAGGTAGCCAAGGGAATGAGAGTACAAAGCACAAGACAAAATAGTGCTCAAACCGTATCATTTGTAAAAACCGACTCAAAGTGGGAACATACCAAAAACCGTCACAAAACATGAAAATAGGGAATCATATAAGTTCAAATATGATAAACATGAGTCAATACATGATACATAAGCATTAGAACAAGTTTGTGAAGCATAATGAATAAAAACATAGATCACCTCTCCAAAACAATGTTGTTTGGAAACCAACGAAAACAAGGGTCCACTTCAAACGGTCATAACTAGAGTTCTATAGATGGGAATTCAGAAATTCCAAGTTGAGGTGATAGCTTAACCTCTTACGGTTCCAACGAGATATCACACGCCCAAAACAAGCAAGTAACGAAGGAGATATGATCATTTTACGAAAAGGGGTCAGTGCAGGAAAAATTCTGTTGGCCGAGAATGACGCGGCCTGCGTCACCACAACGCAGCCTGCGTCCTACGACGCAGCCTGCGTCCTTCACGGGATTCAAGGACGATCAATTTCCAACATGTTATCAACAACAAAATCCTCATTTATCAACACAAACCATCAATTCTCATATCAATTAACAACTAACAACAACCTACAACAACAACACAAGTCCTAAGCATACTAACCATAATCTAAATACGGTTTCTAACATGGAAAACACATTAAAACACGTAAATGATATCGAGTAACCCTTCACCGTTACCTTTTCGCGTCTTTAAACGGTTTCTAAACCTTCCTAGTCTCCACCTACATCCAATTAGATAATAAAAGATGAATATCATTCACCTTGAGAAAGACGGATAATTTAAAAAGCGAGAAAGACGGTAATTTTATTACCAATACTGATAGAGGAAGATGAGAGGGGAAGAATAAGACGAACTTACGCGAATTTGAGCAAGAAACGAAGGAACTATGACGAATCTAATGTTGGATGAAAATGGAGGCAAGGGTTTTGGGTTTCTTAGAGAAGAAGAGATGAATTTGAGTTGTGGGAAATGAATTAGGTTTAGGGTGAGGAAGGGAGTATATGTAGGGTGAGTCGGAAAAGTCAACGAAAGTCAAAGACGTTTTTTAAAAGTCAAGAAAATTCAAAGAAGACTTTTCTTAAAATTCACGAAAGTCAAAGACGACTTAAAATTCAAGAAAAGTCAAAGACGAATCAAAAGTCAAGAAAAGTCAAACTCGACTCAAAAGTCAAGAAAAGTCAAACTCGACTCAAAAGTCAAGAAAAGTCAAACTCGCCTTAAGACGGGATTTTCATGGAATCTCACAGAAATTCCAAATACGAACTCGGAAATTCTAAATTCGACTCGGAACATAAAATTATAAATTAAAACTTAAATTTGCTGAAAAGATTTCGTAAAATATTTCTACTAGAAAAATAGGCTACATTTCCGGGTGTTACATAACAACTTAGCCAAATTTATAACTTGAAAGACTTTAAGAGATAACGAGTCTTGACAAGGTGCAAGCTTAAGCAAAGACTCAAATCATATCATTTCTTCCCCCTCTTGGCATCATTGAAAAGACAAGAACAAGGATATAAAATGACTAGAATAACATACTCCAAGGCAATAAATAGATATGCAAAATACGCAATATTAAACGATTCATATCAAGCAAAATCAAATATCAAATGTCAATAAAAACTACAAACCACAATACTAAGTGTTAGTTGCCAATGGGCTGAATAAGATAGTGTATAAGGCCAAAATGGGCCGAATGGAATAACTAGTTTAAAAAACAAACAAGGTAAGATAAGAAAATCAAGGCAAATCGGGTTGGCGAATGATGTTGGGGTCAATTTAGTCGGGTCGGGTACGGTACTCAAGAGTAGAAAGGAGATCAAAGCACTCTTTCACGTGATTAGCTTGGGCGGCGAGGCATGAATCAAACTTCCGAACCTTCATAGATAGAGCCTCCGTCGCATCATAAATGGTGTGCATACCTTCACGCATTTCCGAACCACTCTTTACCAACGCACCTCCTTGGCTAACAAAGAATTGCATCCGATCCCGTTGCCTAAACATCTCTTGTCGAATATCGACAACATTCCTCTCAATTTTGGCTAGGCAACCATCAACTCCCGTCATCCAACGCCGCAACTCACTACTCACACCCGACCCTCCACGGTCACGGGTAGAGCTAGAGTTCCCCATAGCCACGGTTTTGACAACCTTGTCAACAACCGCATCAATTTTCTTATCTTGCGCATCAAGGCGCTCCATTACTTTACCCATAAACACATCCAATTTCGATTCAAGCCCCAAAAAACCAGCCATATTCGGTTTTACCACAACCGAACCTCCTTTTGACATGAAAACCAATTCCGGACCACAAGCCTCCAATTTCATAAATTTCTAAAACGTATCACACATATCATCTTTTAAGGTAACACCATAACTACCCGAATTAACAACCCCTTTCGACCCAAGAACCCGCGATAGCCACATCCCATATGGTAAGTCAAGGGTCGAATAAATTTTATATTCGGTTACCAAAAAAGCAGTTTGAGAAATTCTAGAAAATACAAGGAAAGCAAGATTTACCCGGTTACCTTCCAACCAATTTTCACCATCATCATCTCATAGCAAGCATTTTTATCTCGTCCACCTCGACGCGGAACAACCGTATTCCACATAAAATTCAACATAAACTTCAATTTCGGGGACAAATTTCCCGCCAACACACAACTAGAAAAAGTAGCCACATCATCAAAATACCGCTTCACCTCCAACTTAGCCGGGTCCGACAGTTTGTCCCATGACGTACTCGGGTCAATTTTGATTCCATCATTAGGAACCAAAAACAGAGTACAAAAATCGGCCATGCTGACAGAAACTGGACGGCCATTAATCACGGCATGCAAAACTCCCGATGTTAAAGAAACAAAAGCATAAAATTGAATTACCTCGAATGGATAAATCGGACCTGAAAACCGAGACACGCTTTCCCAGTCTTGAAAATTCAAAAAGTCGTTAAAAAATCTCAAAGCTTCATATTTTTCACACCATGCTTTGGGAAAACTACGACCTCCATGAATACCGTATTTAGCAACCCGGTTAACTAACTTTCGTTCATCTTTTGTTAAATGAAGCTTGTCAAGCCCGGATGCCATTTCTTGAGGTGAGAAATCCCGAAACAGGGTCCGTGTAGACGCCTCGAGAACCGTGTTGTCGGTGTCCTTAGTTTGTAACACCCGGAAATGTACCCTATTTTTCTAGTAGAAATATTTTACGAAATCTTTTCAGCAAATTTAAGTTTTAATTTAGAATTTAAAGTTTCGAGTCGAATTTACAATTTCCGAGTTCGTATTTGGAATTTCCGCGAGATTCCATGAGAATCCCGTCTTAAGGCGAGTTTGACTTTCTTTGACTTTTAAGTCGTCTTTGACTTTTCTTGACTTTTAAGTCGTCTTTGACTTTCTTTGACTTTTAAGTCGTCTTTGACTTTTCTTGACTTTTGAGCCGTCTTTGACTTTTCTTGACTTTTGAACCGTCTTTGACTTTCGTTGACTTTTCCGACTCACCCTACATATACTCCCTCAAACCTTAAACCTAATTCATTTCCTCACAATTCATTTCCTTCTTCTTCCTCACCATAAACACCAAAAACCTTGCCTCCATTTTCATCCAACATTAGATTAGTCATAGTTCGTTCGTTTCTCGCTCAAATTCCCGTAAGTTCGTCTTATTCTTCCCCTCTTAGCTTCCTCTATCCGTATTGGTAATAAAATTACCGTCTTTCTCGCTTTTTAAATTATCCGTCTTTCTCAAGGTGAATGATATTCATTCGTTTATATGTAATTGTATGTAGGTGGAGACTAGGAAGGTTTAGAAAAACCGTTTAAAGACGCGAAAAGGTAACGGTGAAGGGTACTCGATATCATTTACGTGTTTTAATGTGTTTTCCATGTTAGAAACCGTATTTTGATTATGGTTAGTATGCTTAGGACTTGTGTTGTTGTTGTTGGTTGTTGTTAGTTGTTAATTGATATGAGAATTGATGGTTTGTGTTGATAAATGAGGATTTTGTTGTTGATAACATGTTGATTTTTGATCGTCCTTGACTCCCGTGAAGGACGCAGGCTGCGTTGGGGGACGCAGGCTGCGTCGTAGGACGCAGGCTGCGTCGTAGGACGCAGGCTGCGTCGTGGTGACGCAGGCTGCGACATACGCTGCCAACAGAATTTTTCCTTTCACTGACCCCTTTTCGTAAAATGATCATATCTCCTTCGTTACTTGCTTGTTTTGGGCGTGTGACATCTCGTTGGAACCGTAAGAGGATAAGCTATCACCTCCACTTGGAATTTCTGCATTCCCATGCTTAGAACTCTAGTTATGACCGTTTAAAGTGGACCCTTGTTTTCGTTGGTTTCCAAACAACGTTGTTTGGGAGAGGTGATCTATGTTTTTATTCATTATGCTTCATAAACTTGTTCTAATGCTTATGTATCATGTATTAACTCATGTTTATCATATTTAAACTTATATGATTCCCTATTCTCATGTTTGTGACGGTTTTTGGTATGTTCCCACTTTGAGTCGGTTTTTACAAATGTTACGATTTGAGCACAATTTCCTATGTGCTTGAACTCTCATTTCCCGGCTACACCCTTATATCGTTTAGACTGGAATGTCGGAGCGAGGGGGTGTATCCTTGATGCTTGTATGCATGTTAGTGGGGATATGACGACGTGTTAGGAGGCGAACGCAATGCGTTGATCGACCCGGCCGTCAAATGTTGTATACCTGCGAGGTGGTGGTTCATTGCATGTAGCGTACTAGCTTGACTTTTGACTATAGATCTCTTTCCGCCTCTTTCGTGAAGGTTGACCGAATTTGGGGTACTCGGCGTCTATGATTGACCGAGTCTTGGATGTGGAACGTCTTACCACATGTCGAATCGGGAAACGTCTTATCCCGAGAGTCTGGCCAGGTTTAGACTAGGACCGTATTATTATCGTCGTCCTACCGAGAGGATTAGAGTCTTGTGTGTACGAAACGTCTTATCGTACATGATTCCAGGAAACGTCTTATCCTGTGAACTTGTTTTGTCTAGGTCATGAGTATACGAAACGTCTTATCGTATACGGTTCCGGAAAACGTCTTATTCCGTGAGCTTCCATTGGCTTGTCTTGCTATTGTACACGATGCTAGTGCGTTTCATTTACCGTGAGAGATGTTGTCAATATATTGGTATGATTACATGAATGATTATATGATTGATCATTGAATGACTTGGCATGGTTTGTTTGTCGAGTCTCAATCTTATCAAACTTATACCGCTAACGGTGAGATGTAAGCCCTAGTGAGCGTATTCGGTTGCCTAAGAGTGTTTTCCCCGAGTCTTGAATAACATGATGGTTCCTCAATTTGATTTCCATATGAGCTTTTCATTATATATTGGATTGCCTATTTATTCTTATCGTAACTCACATGGATATCTATATATGCATGATTTCACTTTTGTATTTCCTTATATGTACGTTTAATGTGATATGGCTGGGAGAACACGGAGTTACTCCCCACTGATTGTGGCGTTCATGTTTTTCATGAATGAACAGGTTGCTTGCACGGATGGCTTTTTGGCTATGATGTTTTGGGGTTCGGGTGTGAGCTAGCGGGCGTTGTCCCTGGAAGTTTCACCCCTAGACGATATTAGCTAGTTTTGCTAAACACTTGTTCTTTGCTAACATTTAAAGAGACTCAGTCTCTTTGTTATATTCCGTACTTAGTTTGTAATATTTTGACACTCCTCGTTTTATTTAACTTGCATGTATAAAAGTTTTTAAAAACTACCTATTTCCGCAATATATTTCACATGCTTGTTTGTTTTATATTTCCGCATTCGCGAGGGTTGTCACATAGTTGCTTCTTCTTGCACCCTAGTCTTCCCCTTATTTAATCTACGTCTCTTAGTACCCTTAAGAATTAAACCCGACTCGTTTTGGGTCAAATTGGGTGATTTTTGTTTTGGTTTAGGAGAGAGATTAGTGGGCATACAAGGTTTTGAAATTTCGCGGTTTGGGGTGTTTGTAATTTTGGACCTTGTGGAAGCCATTGTTGTGAGCTTGATGTTGTTGGGTTAATTTTTTGTTGTTGTTGTGGTTGTGCCGTGAGGAAGGGGAGAAAGGAAGGAGATGGTGATGTGTGTTGATAGTGATAGGGATAGGTAATTATGAAAAGTGGTGCTGGGTTTTTTACTTTTGTACTTAGGCACAAGTAGGTGCCGGCTTGTAGACCCATTTTTCCCTTCTTTTTTTTTAATTTGGGTAGGATTGTAAAAGAAATCTAGGGTAAATATTTGTGAGATATGGTAAGGATAGGATTAGGTAAAATAAAAAAAAGATATGGTAAGATATTGTTGGTTGAGAATTTCGGCCAACATGGTTACATGGGTAGAATTTTGGTTTAATTAGGAAAGTGAATAAGATGGACTTTTTGGCAAATATGTGGTCCATAATTTAATATCCATAAAATACTTCATATGCAAGATACTCACGTAAAATATATAATATTGAACACAAATATACTACCAATGAAATATGCGGACACAGTCATACAATCTCGTCTTATTCTAACCAGTCACGCAGGTTCACAAAATAATTATGATGAATTTAATTGCTACCGATTAAACCAATTTCCAACCGCAAAATCTCAAAACATCTTCTCGCTAACGCCTTTGTTAAAATGTCAGCCCATTGATTTTCAGTACTACAAAATTCGAGTTTAATGTTGCCCTTCTCTACATGGTCACGTAAAAAATGATGTCTAATGTCTATATGCTTAGTACGAGAATGCTGAGCTGG
This sequence comes from Heliosperma pusillum, assembly GCA_022085475.1. Lineage (NCBI taxonomy): Eukaryota > Viridiplantae > Streptophyta > Magnoliopsida > Caryophyllales > Caryophyllaceae > Heliosperma > Heliosperma pusillum. The sequence continues at coordinate 38,093 of JAIUZE010071282.1, read as the reverse complement.
ATTTTTATAAATAATAATAGCACTCGTATTATCACAAAATACAGGCATACAACCAATATTAACACCATAATCACATAATTGTTGCTTTAACCAAAGTAGTTGAGAACATACCAGTCCTGCAGCGATATATTCGGCTTCAGCAGTAGATAACGCAACCGAATTTTGCTTCTTTGAGCCCCAAGTAATTATGCATGGTTCAACAAACGTAGCAAATCCAGAGGTACTTTTTCTATCTAAACAACATTCTGCATAATCTGCATCTGAATATCCTACTAGATCGAAATTACACTCAAGTGGATACCAGAAATATAAATTAGATGTACCAATTAAATATCTCAAGATACGTTTAACTGCAATCATATGTGACTCTTTAGGACATGATTGAAATCTAGCACAGACACATACGCTGAACATAATGTCAGGTCTACTTGCAGTTAAATATAATAGAGAACCAATCATACCTCGATATGTAGTCTCATCTACAGACTTACCATTTTCGTTTAAGATCAACTTTTTATCAGTTACCATAGGTGTGTCCATTGGATGAGCGTTCTCCATACCAAATTTTCTGATTAGCTCCTTGACATATTTTTGTTGGTGAATCTTTATTCCTTCTTTAGTTTGTTGAATTTGCAATCCTAGGATGAATTTCAATTCTCCCATCATGCTCATTTCAAATTTTGAGGTCATTAGATCTGAAAAATACTTGCACAATTTATTGTTAGTTGAACCAAAAATAATATCGTCTACATAAATTTGAGCAACAAGTAAATCAGGACCCTCGGATTTTAGAATAGGGTTTTGTCGACATAACCTATTTGAAAATTGTTTTGCAATAAAAATTTTGACAGTCTGTCGTACAAAGCCCTAGGCGCTTGTTTCAAATCATATAAAGCTTTATCGAGTTTAAAAAAATGGTTTTGAAATTTGCTATTCAAAAATCCGGGAGGTTGTTCAACAAAAACCTCTTCTTCCAAATAACCGTTAAGAAATGCAGTTTTAACGTCCATTTGGTACATTTTCATTCCTTTATGAGCTGCGAAGGCGATAAGCAAGCGAATAGGTTCAAGTCTTGCTACTGGTGCAAAGGTCTCGTCATAATCAATCCCTTCTTGTTGATTATAACCTTGAACGACCAATCGAGCCTTGTTACGAACTATAAATCCTGAATCATCCAATTTGATTCTGAATACCCATCGGGTACCAATCACAGTTCGATTAGAAGGTCGTGGCACAAGGTGCCAGACTTTATTACGTTCAAAATGTTGAAGCTCCTCTTGCATTGCTACAATCCAGTCATATTCTGCAAGTGCTTCTTTGATGTTGGTAGGCTCTATGGTAGATAGAAAAGAATAGAATGAACAAAAGTTATTTATGTAACACCCGGAAATGTACCCTATTTTTCTAGTAAAAATATTTTACGGATACTTTTCAGCGAATTTTAGTTTTAATCGTAAATTTAATTTTTCGAGTCGAATTTACAATTTCCGAGTTCGTATTTGGAATTTCCGCGAGATACCATGAGAATCCCGTCTTAAGGCGTCTTTGACTTTTCTTGACTTTTAAGTCGTCTTTGACTTTTCTTGACTTTTAAGTCGTCTTTGACTTTTCTTGACTTTTGAGCCGCCTTTGACTTTCGTTGACTTTTCCGACTCACCCTACATATACTCCCTCAAACCCTAAACCTAATTCATTTCCTCACAACTCATTTCTTTCTTCTTCCTTAAGCAAATATCAAAAACCTTGCCTCCATAATCTTTTCAATCTTAGAATTCTCCTAGCTCATTTTACTTGCTAGAATTCGCGTAAGTTCGTCTCATTCTTCTCCTCTTACCTTCCTTTATCCGTTTTGGTAATAAAATTACCGTCTTTCTCGCTTTTTAAATTATCCGTCTTTCTCAAGTTGAATGATATTCGTCTTTTATTATCTAATTGTATGTAGGTGGAGATTAGGAAGGTTTAGAAACCGTTTAAAGACGCGAAAAGGTAACGGTGAAGGGTTACTCGATATCATTTACGTGTTTTATGCTTATATGCTAGAAATAAATCGTATTTAGAATATGATTAGTAAGTTTAGGAATCATGTTATGGATGATGATTGTTGTTATTTGATGATTGTTGATGATGAAAATTGATTGTTGATAGTTATTAGAAATGGATTATGAGAATTGGAAATGATAGGATTGATTTTTGTTGAAGGCTCTCGGGTGAATTGGAGACACATCTCACGGTCGTGAAATACAAGTCACGGTCGTGACTTGTGCAGTTTCACTGCACTGACCCCTTTTCGTAGAATGATCATATCTCTTTTGTTACTTGCTTATTTTAGGCTTGTGACCATTCGTTAGAACCGTAAGAGGATAAGCTATCACCTCGACTTGTAATTTCTGTATTTACATGTCTAGAACTCTAGTTATGACAGTTTGAAGTGAACCCTTGTTTTAGTTAGTTTCCAAACTTGTTGTTTTGGAGAGGTATCTATGTTTCCTATTTATTATGCTTATTAAACTTGGTCTAATGCTTATGTATCATGTATTGATTCATGTTTATCATAGTTACATTTATATAATGCCATGTTCTCATGTTTTGTGACGGTTTTTGGTATGTCCCACTTTGAGTCGGTTTTTACAAATGATACGGTTTGAGCACTATTTTGTCTTGTGCTTTGTACTCTCATTCCCGTGGCTACCTTCCCGTTCGTAAGGCTGGAATGTCGGAACGGAGAGGTATCCTACTGCTTTAATGCATGTGTTAGTGGGCATACGACGACGTTGTTAGGAGTTGAACGCTATGCGTTGATCGACCCGGCCGTCAAATGTTGTGTACTTGCGAGGTGGTGTTATTTACATGTAGCGTACCGCATGTTATGAGGCTTGAGCTCGTTTTCCGCCTCTTTCGTGGATTGATCTACCGAATTTGGGGTACTCGGCATATATATTGTAAGACCGAGTCTTGGATGCGAAACGTCATCGCATGTCGAATCGGAAAACGTTTATTCCGAAAATCTGGCCAGGTTTAGACTAGGACCGTATTATTATCGTCGTGCTACCAGGAGGAAAATAGTCTACATAGGCGAAATGTAAGCATCGCGTATGAGTTCAGGGAAATGTGATCCAGTGGATGCCTTTTAATCATACTTGCCATGTACACGATGCTAGTGCGTTTCATTTACCGTGAGAGATGTCGTCTTGTGTCGTCTTTGAATGCGTGATTTCATGATATTGTTCATGGTCATTGCATGATTGGACACCGTCAATGTCTTGGTTCGTGTATGGATGATAATATGTTGGATATTATGTGATCATCGAATGACTGACTTGGTTTGTCTGTCGAGTCTCAATCTTATCAATCGTATACCGCTAACGGGGAGATGTAAGCCCTAGTGAGCGTATTCGGTTGCCTAAGAGTGTCTTCCCCGAGTCTTTGAATAACATGATGGATTCGGATTTGTATTCCATATGCTCTTATCATTATTTATCGAATTACCTATCTATTCTTATCGTAACTCACATGGATATCTATATATGCATGATTTTACTTTTGTATTTCCTTATATGTACGTTTAATGTGATAAGGCTGGGAGAACCCGGAGTTACTCCCCACTGACTGTGGCGTTCATGTTTTTCATGGATGAACAGGTTGCTTGCTTGGATGACTTTTTGGATATGATATTTTGGGGTTCGGGTGTGAGCTAGCGGGCGTTGTCCCTGGAAGTTTCACCTCTAGACGATATTAGCTAGTTTTGCTAAACACTTATTCTTTGTTAACATTTTGAGAGACACCGTCTCTTTGTTATTTTCCGCACTTAGTTTGTAATATTTTGACACTCCTCGTTTTATTTAACTTGCATGTATAAAAGTTTTTAAAAACTTCACATTTCCGCTATATATTTCACATGCTTGTTTGTTTTATATTTCCGCATTCGCGAGGGTTGTCACATGCATGCTATGTGCACAATAGAGCTATAATTAGACCAATTCTCAAAAAGACTCCCTATGAACTTTTAAGAGGGAGAAAACCCAATATAGCTCACCTTCGTTGCTTCGGTAGTAAATGTTTTGTCCATAATAATGGAAAAAGTAATTTAAGCAAATTTGATCCGCGAAGTGACGAAGTTGTGTTTGTTGGTTACTCTAATCATAGTAAAGCTTTTGAAAGTCTTTAACAAAAGAACTTTGTGCATAGAAGAAAGTGTTCATGTTGTATTTGATGAAGATAATGTGCCTGAGCAAGTTGAACAGAATGAAGAAGAAGACATGAATGATCCCGACTTTCGCCTTTCAAGGGATGACGTACCAGAAATCAATGAAGAAGTTATTGAAGGAATCAATGAAGAACTTGATAAATCCGCAAATGATCTTGAAAAGAGAACTGAGAATTGTTGATGATACGAATGTCTCATCTCAAAACAAGCAAAAAGGAAACCGAAGTTAAAACTGATGATGTTATAACTTTCGACCCAGATCAAGATATTGTAACTGAATTTGTACCAACTTTAGCTATAACCCTGGAGTCCAGCTCAGGGGGAACCAATGTTGACTCTGAATCATTTCAGGAAAATGAGAGTTCATCAGATGATGATGAGCCTAGGAACTCTAAGAAATGGAAATATAAGAGTTCTCACCCTATGGATAGTATCCTAGGAAGTTTGAATAAGGGAGTTCAGACGAGACGAACATTAAATAACCTTTGTTCATTCTATTCCTTTCTGTCTACCATAGAGCTTACCAACATCAAAGCTGCACTTGCAGAATACGATTGGATTGTAGCAATGCAAGAGGAGCTTCAATAGTTTGAACGTAATAAAGTCTGACATCTTGTGCCACGACCTTCAAATCGAACTGTGATTGGTACTCGATGGGTATTAAGAAATAAATTGGATGACTCAGGAGTTATAGTTCATAATAAGGCTCGATTGGTCGTTCAAGGATATACTTACTCCATTCAACTCCACTCTACCAAATTATTTTTTCACGTTACGCGGTAAATATCGTTAGCTACGTGTTTGCAAAAATTATAAAATTTGAATATTAATAATGTACTCGTAAAGACGAATTAAACAAGATCACACATGAATATATTTTTACTTATATATTGAGAGAAAATTGTAATTAGATACCGACTCATGAATAGTGTGCAAAAATGAAAGTCGTAGAGTGGAGTTGAAGGGAGGAAGTAATCAACAAGAAGAGATTGATTATGACGAGACGTTTGCACCTGTAGCAAGACATGAAGCTATTCGCTTGCTTATCGCCTTCGCAGCTCATAAAGGAATGAAACTGTACCAAATGGACGTTAAGACTGATTTTCTTAACGGATATTTGGAAGAAGAGGTTTTTGTTAAACAACCTCCCGGATTTTTGAATAGCAAATTTCATAGACATGTTTTTAAAATCGATAAAGCTTTAAATGGTTTGAAACAAGCGCCTAGGGCTTGGTACGACAGATTGTCCAAATTTTTATTACAAAACAATTTTAAAAGAGGATCTGTCGACAAGACCCTATTTCTAAAATCCGAGGGTTCTGTTTTACTTGTTGCTCAAATTTATGTAGGCGATATTATTTATGGTTCTACTAAGAATAAATTGTGCAAGTACTTTTCAGATCTAATGACCTCCGAATTTGAGATGAGCATGATGAGAGAATTGAAATTGTTCCTAGGATTGCAAATTCAACAAACTAAGGAAGGAATAAAGATTCACCAACAAAAATATGTCAAGGAGCTAATCAGAAAATTTGGTATGTAGAACGCTCATCCAATGGACACACCTATGGTAACTGATAAAAAGTTAACCTTAGACGAAAATGGTAAGTGTGTCGATGAAACTACATATCGAGGTATGATTGATTCTTTATTATATTTAACTGCAAGTACACCTGACATTATGTTTAGCGTATGTGTCTGTGCAAGATTTCAATCTTGTCCTAAAGAGTCACATATGATTGCAGTTAAACGTATCTTGAGATATTTAATTGGTACATCTAATTTATATTTGTGGTATCCACTTGAGTGTAATTTCGATCTAGTAGGATATTCACAGACAAATTATGCAGGATGTTCTTTATATAGAAAAAGTACCTCTGGATTCGCTACGTTTGTTGGCCCATGCATAATTACTTGGGGCCCAAAGAAGCAAAATTCGGTTGCGTTATCTACTGCTGAAGCCGAATATATCGCTGCAGGACTGATATGTTCTCAACTACTTTGGTTAAAGCAACAACTATGTGATTATGGTGTTAATGTTGGTTGTATGCCTGTATTTTGTGATAATACGAGTGTTATTATTATTTCTAAAAATCCAGCTCAGCATTCTCGTACTAAGCATATAGACATTAGACATCATTTTTGTACGTGACCATGTAGAAAAGGGCAACATTAAACTTGAATTTTGTAGTGCTGAAAATCAATGGGCTGACATTTTAACAAAGGCGTTAGCGAGAAAAGGTTTTGAGATTTTGCGGTTGGAAATTGGTTTAATCAGTAGCAATTAAATTCGTCATATTTATTTTATGAAGTTGTGTGACTGGTTAGAATAAGACGAGATTATATGACTGTGTCCGTGTATTCCATTGCTAGTATATTTGTGTTTAATATTATATATTTTACGTGAGTATCTTGCATATTAAATATTTTATAAATATTGAATTATGGACCACATATTTGCCAAAAATACATCTTATTCACTTTCCAAATTAAACCAAAATTCTACCCATGAAACATATATTGACCGAAACTCCAAACAACCATATCTTACCATATCTTTTATTTACCTAATCCTATCCTTACCATATCCCACATATATTTACCCTTAATTCCTTTTACTATCCTACCAAAATTCAAAAACAAAAACAAAAAGAGGAAAAAAGACTCTAAGAGCCGGCACCTACACGTGCCTCCTACAAAACCCAAACCCCAACACCACTTTTCATTATTACCTATCACTATCACCATCAAAACACATCACCAACTCCAACTTTCTCTCCTTCACGAAAACAACAACAACAAATAAAAAAAAATCAACACCGTCAACAATGGCTTTCTCACGGTCCAAAATTACCAACACCCCAAACTCCAAAATTCCAACACCTAGCATGCCCACTAATCTCTTTCCTAAACCAAAACAAAAATCACCCAATTTAACCCAAACCGAATCAGGTTCGGTTTTTGAGGGTACTAAAAGGCGTAGATTAAATAAGGGGAAGAATAGGGTACAAGATGAAGCTACCAAGAACAACGACAACATGGAAATCGAGGCAACTACATGGGCTCTGTTTCGCGAGCTCTCATCTCAAGAAATGGCATCCGGACTTGACAAGCTTCATTTAACAAAGGATGAACGAAAACTAGTTAACCGGGTTGCTAAATACTGTATTCATGGAGGTCCTAGTTTCCCGAAGGCATCGTGTGAAAAATATGAAGCTTTGAGATTCTTTAACGATTTTTTGAATTTTCAAGAATGGGAGAATGTGTCTCGGTTTTCAGGTCCAATTTATCCAATCGAGGTAATTCAGTTTTATGCTTCTGTTTCTTTGAAATCTGGAGTTTTGCATGCCGTGGTGAATGGCCGTGCAGTTTCCGTCACCATGGACGATTTTTGTACTCTGTTTTTGGTTCCTGATGATGGAATCAAAATTGATCCGAGTACGTCATGGGACGAACTAGCGGACTCGGCTAAGTTGGAGGTTAAGAGGTATTTTGATGATGGGGCTACATTGTCTAGTTGTGTGTTGGCGGAAAATTTGTCCCCAAAATTAAAGTTTCTGTTGAATTTTCTGTGGAACACGGTGGTCTTGCGTTGGGGTGGACGGGATAAAATTGCTTGCTATGAGATGATGGTGGTAAAAATTGGTTGGAAGGTAACCATGTCAATTTTGCTTTGCTTGTCTTTTCTATAATTTCTCAAACTGCTTTTTCGGTAACCGAGGATAAAATCAATTCGACCCTTGACTTACCCTATGGGATGTGGGTGTCTCGGGTTCTTGAGGCAAAGGGGGTTGTTTATCCGACTAGCTATGGTGTTACCTTGAAAGATGATATGTGTGATACGTTTTTGAAATTCATGAAATTGGAGGCATTGGGTCCGGAATTGGTTTTTATGTCAAAAGGTGGTTCGGTTGTTGTGAAACCGGCTGTGGCTGAATTTTAGGGGCTTGAATCAAAATTGGATGTTTTTTATGGGAAAGGTAATGGAGCGCCTTGATGCGCAAGAGAATAAAATCGATGCGGTTGTTGACAAAGTGGTCAAAACCGTGGCTATGAGGAACTCTAACTCAACCCGTGACCATGGAGGGTCGGGTGTGAGTGGTGAGTTGAGAGGTTGGATGACGGGAGTTGATGGTTGCCTAGCAAAAATTGAGAGGAATGTTGTCGATATTCGACAAGATTTATTTAGGCAACGGGATCGGATGCAATTCTTGGTTAGCCAAAGAGGTGCGTTGGTGAAGAGTGGTTCGGAAATGCGCGATGGTATGCACACTATTTATTATGCGGCGGAGGCTCTCTCTTTGAAGGTTCGGAACTTTGATTCATGCCTCACCGCACAAGCTAATCATGTGAAGAAGTGCTTTGATCGCCTTTCCACCTTTGAGTACCTGATAAGCATTTAATTAGTCACATTTTTCCTCTCATTTTCGTCCCCATTTTGGTCCGTTTACACGGATTTGCGTGCCCTTGATTGCATTTTGCTTCCCGATTTCCCGTGCTATGAATGTCGATCTTAATTTGTAGGAATTAAGGCGGAAATGAAGAAATCGGAGCATAAAGGTCTTGCATGAGTCGGGATTCGAAGATGACATGAAGAAGTGAAGAAAGCATGCCCAGGTGGTGCAGACTGGCCAACTGACCGGCGGCCGGCCACCCGGCCTAGACGTCATCTCCACAAAGAAGGAAAAAGAAAGAGGGAAGAAGTCAGCCCAGGTAGTGCTGGCCGGTCGACCGGCGGCCGGTCGGTCACCCGGCCTGCACCACATCAGTAACTACTTGGGGCGTGATTCGTGTTCCAGGCCGGTGGGAGACCGGCCAGGACTCCCTTTCTCCATACTTAGAAGATTTTGAAGACGAAGAAATTGAAGTTACTGATGTGCTCCGGGCCGGTCAGAGGGTCGGCGGCCGGTCGACCGGCCAGGAACACAACATCGCAAATTCGCCAATTCTTCTAATTTCTTCCTTAATTTCGAGATACCTATATATACCCTCCCCCTATTATTTTGTAAGCAGCTTTTGATACTCTCTTAGCACAAAACCCTAGATATTTGTAACCTCTATTAAGTACTAATTACTCTCCTAATCGTTCACTAATTAAACTTAATTTCTCATTTCAAGTTGTTAGATATAGTCTTTCCTAGTAGAATTATTTCAGTTTTGGGTTTGTATTGAGGATTTTGGGGTGAAGACATTCTCCCTCTTCATTAATACAAGCTTGTTGGTATTAAATTTCTCATCTTTTTGTTATTTATGCAATTTATTTCCATTTCTAAGTTTATTGTTTATTATTTGATTGTTATAATTATTCATCTCATAGCATGATGTTCATTGCACTACTTCTTGCCTTTGATTGTTTGATTTCCCTTACCATGTGTGAGTAGTTTCCCTTCTAGGGTTTAGGGGGAGCCTAGGGGAGGATTATGTGGGGTAATTAGTTGGGTAATTAGTAGATTTGTGGTAACAATTCGGATATTACCCATATGCGCACTAAGTGTTTGATGAAATGTGTGAACGAAAGTTGCCCACTTTATCAAGCATGGTTTGATTATTTCTTAAGCGACGATGGTAGAAATGATTAGACTAGTGTTTATATGGGTGATTTGAGACAAATGCGATGGCTTTGTTGATGATTATTGATTGTTGAGACATTAGCAATTGATTTTACTCGAATTTGTTACCCATTTGCTAATTGCCCGACTAGCCCATTAATCCCCCTAAGGTGAACCCTTCACCTTAGTTTCCCTTAATTGTCTTTACCTTGTTATTTAGCGATTACTTGCTTTTACTAGTTTTTAGTTAATCTTTCAATCCATCATTTGTTAGGCTAGAATCGGACGCGATCGAACTTGTAGTTGACCCCCTCCATCCTCGTGGATTCGACCCCTTTATACTACTTTTATCGGGTTATTTTTGATGTTTGTTTTGACGACGAAACCTTCATCAGTACCGTACCCGACCCGATTACATTGACCCCAACATCATTCGCCAACCCGATTTGCCTTGATTTTCTTATCTTACCTTGTTTGTTTCTTAAACTACTTTACCATTCGGCCCATTTTGGCTTTATACACTATCCTATTCGGCCCATTGGCACTAACAATTTTTCTTGTGGTTTGTAGTTTTTATTGACATTTGATATTTGATTTTGCTTGATATGAATTGTTTAGTATTGCGTATTTTGCATATCTATTTCTTGCCTTGGAGTATGTTATTCTAGTCATTTTATATCCTTGTTCTTGTCTTTTCAATGATGACAAGATGGGGAAGAAATGATATGATTTGAGTCTTTGCTTAAGCTTGCTTCTTGTCAAGACTCGTTATCTCTTAAAGTCTTTCAAGTTATAATTTTGGCTAAGTTGTTTTGTTCTTGCGATCAAAGTTGCTGTAACTTTAGTTGTATTTTGTTGAGGGGGAACCATACTTAGTCACAATATTAAGAGAAATCATAAGAGACTTGTCCTCATCAAAAAGGGGGAATTTGTTGGACCTATTTTATAATTTTGATAATGACATGTATTTACTTGATCATGTGCTTTACTTGATATATCATATGCATGTAATTGTGTGCTTTAGTCTTATCATAGCTAACAACAATTACAAGAAAGAAGATCAAAGTTATAGGAACTTCAGGCATAACTTTGACAAGTTCTGTGAGACAAAGTTATAAGAACTTCAGGAATAACTTTGGAAGTTTACATGCAAAATTATAGCTACCTTGGTGATAACTTTAAAGAAACAATTCAAGCAAGATCTACCTCAAATAACACAAGACTCAAGATGGAGGGTCTTTGTGATCAAGATGAAGAGATGATCCGTATACTGAAGATATTTGTGAAGATTAGATAGTATAGGTCGTCATTCGGTAACTATTCCATTTGAGTGATTTCAAGTTTGTAAAGTTATGACTCACTTGTAACTTTACTTACTAAAGTTCAAAGTTATAGCTTTAGCCTATAACTTTGGATGATAAAGGTCGATGCATGATTTTGGAAAATAAATATTTTAAATATTTTCAAAAAGAGAAAGAGTATTTTTATATTTATCATAAGTTGTATTTATGATACAACTTATGGGTTGTCATGCTACCTAGGGTTTCTAATATATATTCTATCTCAATTTGTTGTTAACCTAATAAGCCCACCTAGGGTTTGAGCCACCTAGGGTTTTGTGTAAACCTAGGATTGTGCCTCCTAGGGTTGCGTGCTCCTAGGGTTTCGTGTAAATTGGAATTTCGGCTATCTTAGGTTGTTTTCCTTGTTTATCTTAACCTAGGATTCTACTATATCTTTACAACAATATTTTGAGATATTAAAGATAAATATATATTTTTTTTTGGTACCAATGTAAGTATATATAAATTCAATCAAAAGTCATTTACAATCTTGTAGTTATGAGCCTATACATGACTCATCTAAAAACATGATATAGCCTAGTTACATCAACTTCAAAGCTCTACACAAACTAACATCCCTATTTGATATCTTCCCAAGCTTCACATTTTGCAATCTCAAACTCATATCAATTCTAACTTGATCCAAGAGCGACCTTGGACGAATAACAAAGTGTTCATTCCTACATATATTCCTTGCTTTCCAGATACCATATTGCACTGCTGTGATTAAAGCCCAACAGTTCTTCCTCTGAAAACCAGTCTTATTCCTCATTCTTAGTAGTCTGTCATCCTTGTAGAAAGCCTGTGCATTCACCTGAATCCATTGAGCCAAAACAGCATAGCATTCCTGTGTGAACTTGCAGTCTGCAAACAAGTGTTGATGATCCTCATTCTGCTCCCCACATAACAAGCAAAGTCTGTCATTATCAATCCCCATTCTATGTAACCTATCTTTAGTAAGAAGTCTGTGCTGCCACAATAACCAGCTAATGAAGCAGTGCTTAGGAGCATTCAGTCTGTTCCAAGCAATCCTGCACCACCCCTTCCTATCATCTTCATTGTTCTGTAACCATGAGTATCCATTAGAAATAGTATAAGGCTTAGCTTCACTCATCCATTCTTCACTAGACAGAACAGGTAGCATGATATTCTTCACAACACATATCTTCCTCCAAGCCCAGGAACTGTAATTTGAAGGGGAATACGTGTGCCAATCTCTACCTTTAAGGTAGACTTTATCTATCCACTTGATCCATAGATGATCCTTCTTTAAAGCTATCCACCACACCAACTTCCCTACTGCTGCACAATTCCAAAATCTAGCATCAACTAAACCTAAACCTCCATAGTCTTTACCTTTTCATAAGCAATTCCAAGCAACAAGGGGAGCTTTTGAATAAGTATCAGCACCTTCCCAAAGGAAATTCCTGCATAAAGCTTTCAATTTATCCAGCACACCCACAGGTAACAGAAAAATGTGTGCCCAATAACTCTGAACTGTACTTAAAACAGATTTTACAAGTGTTAGTCTTCCTGTGTAGGAAATTTTCCTCTTATTCCAGCCTTTGATCCTTGCAGTCATCTTCTCCACTAGGATATTACACTCAACCTTTGTAAGTCTCTTATAAGACATAGGAACCCCTAGATATCTAAAGGGAAGAGAACCTTTCTTGAATCTAGTATGCTCCAAAATCAGCATTTCAATGTCAGGTTTGACCCCATTCAAAAGAATGTCAGACTTATCATTGTTGATTTGCAAACCAGAGGCTAAAGAGAAATACCTAAACCCCTCCATGAACATGAAGATAGACCTCAATTCTCCTTTGCAGACAATTAACAGGTCATCAGCAAACAACAAATGGTTAAGGCTCAAACTCTTGCATAAGTGATGGAACTTGAAACCCCTTGTTTGACTTACCACACTCATCAATTGATAAGTGAATATTTGTATGATTTAAACCCCCAGTTTAGCTCGGTTTTGTATGTCATTTGTGCTTTGTTAAGCCATTTTATGAGCTAATATCGTCTTCTAGGCGAATTCCTGTGTTCTAACTTGTTTTGTAGGGAAAGTGACGTTTCTACGCCCTTTTTCTATATTCCCGAGCATTTGCCTAAAACCCGACGATTCGAAGAAGAAAGCTTGACCATGTGTAAGGCATTTCAAGAAGGTTCACTAAATTAAGAGAGAGAAGAAGCAAAGACGGTTTCGTAGTTGTCGGAAGATCAATCAATTGGGCGGAAGAATTCATCGCTTTACATCAAACCCTATCAAACAACCCGATTGTAGAAGTCAAGGGGGATGTTGGAAGTCGAGTCAAGCAAAGGAAGATGAAACGATAGTCAACCGCTTCTAGAAGACCACATACCCGATCAGGTAAGTGTGTACCCGATCGGGTATCCTTGCTGATCCAAGCATGACGGCTCCTTCTTCCTTATTTTGTCCTATGTGTTTAATACCTGACCTCTTCTCCACGAAACCCTAATACTATAAATAGATGCTCTAAGCCCCTCTTCTAAGGACATCCACACATCTATCTCTCACACAATCTAATCTTCTATCTCATACAATCTTCTTACTAGTTTTCTCTTTAGCTTTAGTCTTTCTAGTTTAGATTATCTTCTACTTTTGTCTTTTGTTCTTAGTTTATTTCTGTCCATTTCATATCAAAACATTAGTTTAGTTCAATAAGAATTTCAATCTTTGTAGTCTACTTTGTTGGGTACAAGAGTTGTAATTCAAGGTACGGTATTTCTATGCGAAGGATTTCTATTGTCGTTATCGCTTTCATTGTTGATCGTCATCTAGGTATTCCTAATTTATCCTTTGTTTATTTTTCTTTACTATTTTCCATTTGATTGTTATTCACTATTCATATCACTTAGAATCGTTTTTATGTTGTTATAATCATAGTTTCATTTCTCAGATTGTCATATAGTGTCGTTATTATCACCACATAGAGAGTCTAAATTATTGTTAAAATCAACTAAATATGCCTATCTTAACTTTCATTGTTAATATCATCGTAGACATAAACATAATCATGAGTGAGTAGTCACCTTTCTAGGGTGTAGGGTAGCCATGTTAGATTGATTACAAGATGATAATTGGATAAAAGAAATTGTGCTTTTAAAACATTGTGTCTATGCATGTTTGGACTTTAATGATAGTTGACGATTCTTGATCACAATCATTGACTAGTATGGAATTCTTTCCAAGGTAGACATACGAGATTTGAATAGACAAAGCATGACATAGTGGATTAAGACCTAGTAAATCGCATAAAAAGCCTGCTAGACCATCTGATCTATGATTGTAATGAACACACCATTCTTACGATCGCGCAATGAATTATTTGCATATCCTAAATCCAATTTCATCAATATGTCAATCTACATGTGTGAACCTATTTCCCTAGATGCTTCTCATTATTGTTAAATCATCATTTGCTTTATTGTTTTCATTTTAGTTTGCTCTTATTTATGTTCTTTATTAGTTTAGAATTCAAAACCTCAAAACCCAGAAAATTGTTAGATAAAACTCAATTGTGAGACGATTCACAATCCATAGGAAATACCATCTCCCTGAGGATCGACCCCTACTTCCCTAATTACATTAATTTGTTATTAGCCTAGTCTGGGTAATTTATCTTTGCATCGGGCTTGCGACAGGCCTGATCATCAATCTACTCAAATACTCCATGCACAAAGTAAAGATAAGAGAAGACAAGGGGTCACCTTGTCTAAGTCCTTTCTTACCAGGAAAAAAACACTGAGAGACTCCATTAATCACCAGAGAATAAGAGGTAGTAGAGATGCACTGCAGTTTGTGCAGGGTTAACAATCTCAGGAAGAATAGAGCTCAGCCTATGACACAACACCTTTGCAATAATCTTGTAAAGAGTGTTACAGCAAGCTGTAGGTCTAAAATCCTTCACAGAAACAGGATTATCCAGTTTGGGAATCAGAACAAGGTTAGTGCAATTAATTTGCTTCAAAATCTTACCTGAGCTAAAGAATTCCTTAATAGCTCTGCAAACCTCCTCTTGGATGATATCCCAAGGTATGGAAAATAAAGCTTTCTTAATCTAATCATTACTTGGAATCTGACACAGCATTTGCCAATCCTCAGTCTTCACCCCTGGACCAGATTGCATAACTCCATGGTTGAACCCTTCAGTCTGCCCAGCCATACCTAAGAGTTTTTTATAATACAACTCAAAGGCTTTAGCAATCTCATCAGGATTGCTATAAGTAATCCCATCAATACCATCAATCCTAAACACTTTGTTCTGAATATTCCTCTGCTGAATAGCTCTATGAAACATGGCAGAGTTTATATCCCCCTCCTTAACCCATTTACACTTAGCTTTTTGCCTCAAAAAATCCTCCTTAGCTTGTTTGAGAAGCAGATAACTATTCCTTGTCTGGTATTCAATATCCATAAGATTAGGACAAGTTGGGTTAGCTTGCAAATTCCTTTGGCTCAAAATTAACAATTCATATGCCACATCTGCATTCCTTTCAATATCAGAAAAAGGTCCTTGTTTAACTTCTTCAGACTCCTCTTAAGGCCTTTTAGCTTTTTAACCACACAGAACATTGGAGTCCCTGAAACTGCCAATTGCCACCTATCTTGTACAATCCTCCTATATTCAGGAACTTTACACCACATGTTATAAAATTTGAAAGGTTTAATTCTGGGAACATTAACAGTTCCTTCCTCAATGATGCAAGGACAGTGGTCAAAGTCCCCTTCAGGGCCATAGAAGGCATACTGATTAGGCCAAGCTCTCATCCATACCTCATTAACCAACACTCTATCAATCCTACTGAAGACCCTAGTACCACTAGGCTATTTATTTTTCCAAGTGAAAAAGGCACCAAGAGTCTTCATATCCTGCAGATCACTCAAACTAATAGCTCTCTGAAAAGGTAAAATCTCAGCATCCCTAACAGGTAATCCAATCTTCTCACTAGCATATCTTACATTGTTAAAGTCTCCCAGAACAATCCAAAGGTTATTATTATTCAACCTAATCATATCCTCCCAGAGCCCAACTCTCTCCTCTGGTTTATTAAAACCATAAACAAAAGTACACTGAAAGAAATCAGCTTCTCCTTGCCTGTTCACTTTAAGATGAATAAATTGGGCATTCATCTCCAAGGTAGATGTAACACCCGGAAATGTACCCTATTTTTCTAGTAGAAATATTTTACGAAGCCTTGTCAGCAATTTTAAGTTTTAAATTAGCTTTTTATGTTTCGAGTCGAATTTTGAATTTCCGAGTTCGTATTTGGAATTTCTGCGAGATTTCATGAAAATCCCGTCTTAAGGCGAGTTTGACTTTTCTTGACTTTTGAGTCGAGTTTGACTTTTCTTGAATTGTAAGTCGTCTTTGACTTTTCTTGAAATTTTAAGTCGTCTTTGACTTTTCTTGAATTTTAAGTCGTCTTTGAATTTTCTTGACTTTGGAACCGTCTTTGACTTTCGTTGACTTTTCCACTTACTCACCCTATATATACTCCCTCATAACCTAACTCCCTCACAACTCAATCTCCTTCTTCTTCCTCATACAAACCACCAAAACTAGCCTCCATATTTGCTCAAGTCTTAATATCGATCCTACGCCTTCATTTCTTGCTCAAATTCACGTAAGTTCGTCTTATTCTTCCCCTCTCATCTTCCTCTATCCGTATTGGTAATAAAATCACCGTCTTTCTCGCTTTTTAAATTATCCGTCTTTCTCAAGGTGAAAGATATTCATCTTTTATTATCTAATGGTTTGTAGGTGGAGACTAGGAAAGCTTAGTAACCGTTTAAAGACGCGAAAAGGTAACGGTGAAGGGTTACTCGGTATCATTTACGTGTTTTACATGATTTCCATGTTAGAGTTCGTATTTAGAATACATTTAGAAAGCCTAGGAATTATGATATTGATGATGATTGTTGTTAGTTGATGATTGTTGATGATAAATATTGATTGTTGATAGTTAATAGAAGTAGATTATGAGAATTGAAAATAAAAGGATTGAATTTATCTTGAAAGTTCACGGGTGACTTGGTAACACATCTCACGGTCGTGAGATGTAAGTCACGGTCGTGAAACCCCATTTCACGGTCGTGAAATACAAGTCACGGTCGTGACTTGCGCAGTTTTACTGCACTGACCCTTTTTGGTATAATGATCATATCTCCTTTGTTACTTACTTGTTTTGGGCTTGTGACCACTCGTTGGAACCGTAAGAGGATAAGCTATCACCTCGACTTGGAATTTCTGCATTACCATATCTAGAACTCTAGTTATAACCGTTTGAAGTGGACCCTTGTTTTCGTTGGTTTCCAAACAACATTGTTTTGGAGAGGTGATCTATGTTTTTATTTCTTATGCTTCATAAACTTGTTTTAATGCTTATGTATTATGTATTGATTCATGTTTTGGATATATGATATCTCTTTCGCATGTATCACATGTTTTGTGACGGTTTTCGATATGTTCCCACTTTGAGTCGGTTTTTACAAATGAGTCGGTTTGAGCACTATTTTGTAGTGTGCTTTGTATTCTCATTCCCTTGGCTACCTTTTCGTTCGTAAGGCTGGAATGTCGGAACGGAGAGGTATCCTACTGCTTAAATGCATGTGTTAGTGGGCATATGACGACGTTGTTGGGAGTTGAACGCTATGCGTTGTTCGACCCGGCCGTCAAATGTTGTATACTTGCGAGGTGGTGTTATTTGCATGTAGCGTACCGCTTGTTATGAGGCTTGAGCTGTTTTTCCGCCTCTTTCGTGAATTGATCTACCGAATTTGGGGTCTCGGCATTTATTATTATAAGCCCGAGTCTTGGATGCGAAATGTTTTATCGCATGTCGAATCGGAAACATGCTTTATTCGAGAGTCTGGCCAGATTTAGACTAGGAACGTATTATTATCGTCGTCCCTACCAGGAGGAAATTAGTCTACATACGCGAAATGCTTTATCGTGTATGCGTTCCGGAAATGCTTTATTCCGTGGATGCCTTTTAATCATACTTGCCATGTACACGATGCTAGTGCGTTTCATTTACCGTGAGAGAGTCGTCTTTGTGTCGTCTTTGAATGCGTGATTTCATGATATTATTCATGGTCATTGCATGATTGACACCGTCAATGTCTTGGTTCGTGAATGGATGATAATATGTTGGATCTTTGTGATCATCGCATGACTTGACTGGTTTGTCTGTCGAGTCTCAATCTTATCAATCTTATACCGCTAACGGTGAGATGTAAGCCCTAGTGAGCGTATTCGATTGCCTAAGAGTGTTTTCCCCGAGTCTTTGAATAGCATGATGGTTACGGATTGGATTTCCACATGATCTTATCATTTTCTATAGAATTGCCTATCTAATCTTATCGCAACTCACATGTATATATATATGTATGCATGCTTTACTTTCGTATTACCTTATATGTACGTTTGATGTGATATGGCTGGGAGAACCCGGAGTTACTCCCCACTGACTGTGGCATTCATGTTTTTCATGGATGAACAGGTTGCATGCTAGGGATGACTTTTTGGTATGATGTTTTGGGGTTCAGGTGTGAGCTAGCGGGCGTTGTCCCTGGAAGTTCACCTCTAGACGATATATCTAGTTTTGCTAAACACTTGTTCTTTGTTAACATTTTGAGAGACTCCGTCTCTTTGTTATTTTCCGCACTTAGTTGTAATATTTTGACACTCCTCGTTTTATTTAACTTGCATGTATAAAAGTTTTTAAAAACTACCTATTTCCGCAATATAATTCACATGCTTGTTTGTTTATTATTTCCGCATTCGCGAGGGTTGTCACAGTAGACACCTCCAGAATTTGAGACTTCCACAGAACCCACACTCTACCACCATTATGATAACTATGATTTGTAACATAAGACCACCCATTACAAACATTCCTAACTACATTATTTAGAGAACTAGGTTTGACCCTGGTCTCTAGGAGCCCAAACAACTCAATGTCATTCTGATGCAAGTACCATCTAATGTAATTCTGTTTATCCACATTGTTCAGGCCCCTAACATTCTATACTCCCATTCTAGTCATTTGGAGAGGAAGGCCCTGCCTCTCCACCTCCTTTATCCACTTCTAAAGCAGACATACCCACAACATTATTAAATTTAACAACAAATTCCTCCTCATGTCCACCTGGAATTCGAGTCTCATGTCTAGTCATTTTAGTGATGATTCTAGCGGGAGTAAACAAGGAGCTATAGCTCATATTCATAGGTGTACTAGCAGGAGTCATCTCAATCTCTTTCTCCTTCTGTGCAGATCTCACTACCTCAATATCATCCTGCTGAGGTCGTGATAATACAGGAAATTGAGCAAGATCCAACAGTACAGGAGGATTATCCTTCCTCCTCCAAACTTGTCTTGGATGAACATTCACAGGCTTAGTAGGTCCAGGAGTCTTACCTTTCCTACACACCTTTGAGGAGCGCCCCATCCCATTACAACGTGTACATGTGATAGGGACCCAATCATACTCAACCAACACAGTCAGTTCCTGGCCCTTTTCATCCTCAAACATGATTTTATCAGGAAAAGTTTGATCAATCTGAACCTCAACTAACACCTTAGCAAAACCCAATAGATTCCTACTTAGAGTAAGTTCATCCACCCTGACATACTTCCCAATCAAGGACGTTAACTTCTCAAGGCAAGCATTGCCCTAAAATTTCAAGTCAAGACCCATCAGTTTAACCCAAATAGGAACAGTCTTAACCTGGACTTTGGCCATTTTCACATCAGCATCCCATGGTCTCAGAATCACTGGTTTCCCATCAAATAGAATTATACCTCTTTCCAGAACCAGTTTTTGATGTTCAACCGTCTCAAATCGAATCATAAACAAACCATTTGGTAGAAAAGCTATCTTTGATATATTATAAATTTTCATTTCTCTCCTTAGATATCCCTCCATAACCATTCTAGGTGGATTTGCCCCCATAACATATCCATAAACAACAGTATTCTAGTAAGTAATTTCATCTTTAACATCATCTATTGAAAGCTTGAGGATATTACCTTTACTGGAGGATGACTCATCCACATGTTCAGCTATTGGTGCCAATTTCCCCTCATGTGCACTACCATTAACCGTCTTCTTCTTCCTGGAACCAACAACTTGCCATCCATTCGCCCGCTTATCAGCAGTTTCATACTCAGAGTTAAGTTCATTTATCGTATTCGAAACTTGTTGCCGGGCCTCATTCATTAATTTGTTCACATCCATTATTAATTACTAAAAGATTACTACAATAATATGTGAGATTAATAATTGTTGTCTATTATTTTACTAATTATTGTTTTACTGAATAAGAGTATGAGAGTTAGATCAGGTTTTTGCCTTTGCACAAAACCCTAGGAATCCAAAGAAGGAGCTTTCTCTCTCCACCTTTCTCTCTCATTCTCATTCTCATAAAATTAAGAAGATAAATATATTTCTAAAAGATAAAGCAAAGAATATTTCAAGATATTAAAGATAAATATCTTTCTAAAATATTATGCTAGGGTTTTAGATTTTATATCTCCTATGCTTTTATTATAAATACTCCTTCCATCTCAATCATAAAAAACGAACGACTTGCATACACAATTGAGAGAATTTTTCAAATCGTTTTAAAGCAAACCTTGAGCAAAATATTTATTATTTTTAGTGTTCGTTTTTCAAAAGAGTCGTGCATCAATCTTTGTTAATCGCTCGCGTGAAATACGTTATTGGATGATAGTACATCACATAATTTTACAATTCTTTAACGAGGATCTGTGTGAGTTATATTGTACTTTCTTATCAACGTAAGATAAGATAGAGTATTTAGCGATACTCACCTTGAGTTATAATCATAGTTGATTATACGAGTGGGTTGAAAATTTTTGTAATCTGTAGAAAGGTACTAAAGATTATTAATCGAGAATACTGGAAGTAGGTTTCAACTTGTGAAACTGAACCACTTCAAAAATCCGTGTGCCTCTCTTTACTCTCTTTACTTTTCGTTATTTCGTTACTAGTACTTACTTTGATTGATTAATTAGTTGATTTTGATCTATGAGATCAAATTATTAATTACATATCATATAAATTGAAAACGTAAGGCTAGTTTTTAATACTCAATTAACCCCCCCCCCCTCTTTCGTATTCGATCAATAGACTCTACACATACAAATCATGTCGGATATAAGGATAGCATTACATAATAACAACATATGAGCATATGAATCATCAATCGTATCAGCATCATGTAATAATGACTTGGGGAAGACTCTCCTTGGCAACCATATAGACCTCTAAGGGCTTGCATCTTATCATTGGTAACCATATGCTTAAGAAGGTTAGAGACTCAACAAGAAAACCAATCATATGTATACAATATTCAAGTATACCATCCAACATATGATCAAACACACTCTCACGGTAAATGACACGCACTAGTATCTGTACATTGCAAGACAGGACGAACTAGTCCACGAGATAAACGTTACCCTTAACCGTATACGATAAAAATTTTGTATACTCAAGACTCTATCCTTTCGGTACGACGACGATAATATAATACGGTCCTAGTCTAAACCTGTCCAGACTCTCGAAATAAATGTGTTCCGATTCGACATGCGATCAACGTTTTGAATCCAAGAAATGATCCTCCTGCTAAACCACACGGAAGCGAGTACCCCAAATTCGGCTCAACCACACAAAAGAGGCGGACGAGTACAAATATCATCCTTCGGCTAAACCACACGGAGATGAGGTCAAGAATAAACAAGCAAGTAAGCTACATGCAATGACACCACCGCGGAAGGATACAACATTTGACGGCCAGGTCGATCAACGCATTGCGTTCGCCTCTGAACAACGTGGTCATATCACCAATAAAACAAATGCACAAGCATTAAGGTTGTACCCCATATCGCTCTGACATCAAGTCTAACGAGTATAGAGGTGCAACTGGGAAATGAGAGCATAAAACAACCAATAGATAAGACTCGATCCATCATTCAAAGCATAATTGACTTAAGTGGGTATTATAACTAAACACTGTCACTAAAATATGAGAAGGGCATGTGAAGCGTTACATGGTCTAAACATGAATATTAAATTTCATTACGTAAGTTTATAAGATAAACAAATCATAAAAATCATTACATGTGAAAACAAGTGAAAGAAGAGAAGGAAAAAGATAACACGGGGTCTCGGCTGGTCATGGTGGACTGACGGCCAGGTGGCTGGCTCGGGGTTCCTTCACCAAATGAAAACCAACCAAACTTATTGGAGCTCCCAGACGGTTAGCCGACCGGCTGCCGGTGGGCCCGCTGGGAGATGACTCTTTTAAGTTTTTGACAACATTACAAGGGGCTCCCCGCCGGTCGGCAGGTCGGCGGCTGGTGGGCCGGCTGAGGGTTCCTTTTTTCTAATTTTCGTCCAAACTTCAATTTTCACTTCAGGAGGTTCTCAGCCAGTTGGAGGGCCGACAATTACCAAAACACTCATTTCAAGTTAAATCAATTCAGACCCATTTGCATTTACCAACATAATTCATCACAAAACATCATTTAAAGCATCATATGTGTATTAAACCAACATATGTGACATCAAATTATCATATTAGTATTAGCACCTGAAAATTCGATTCCTAAGCTAACAATCAACCCACACAAATCCCTTGACCCAAAATCTTCAAAATCCATATTTTTCCGACAAATAACGAGACTTTTCCCTTGTAATGTTTTGTCGCTAAACATGAATATTAAATTTCATTACGTAATTTTATAAGATAAACAAACCATAAGAATCATTACATGTGAAGAAAAGTGAAAGAAGAGAAGGAAAAAGATAACAGGGGGTCTCGGCCGGTCATGGTGGACCGACGAACAGGTGGTTGGCTCGGGGTTCCTTCACCAAATGAAAACCAACCAAACGTAATAGGGATCCCAGCCGGTCAGCCGACCGGCTGCCGGTGGGCCGGCTGGGAGATCAGACTCTTTAAAGTTTTTGGCAACATTACAAGGGGCTCCCAGCCGGTCGGCAGGCCGGCGGCTGGTGGGCCGGCTGGGGGTTCCTTTTGTCTAATTTTTTTCCAAACTTCAATTTTGACTTCAGGAGGTTCTCAACCGGTTGGAGGGCCGACAATTACCAAAACACTCATTTCATGTTAAATCAATTCGCACCCATTTGCATTTACCATCATAATTCATCACAAAACATCATTTAAAGCATCATATGAGTATTAAACCAACATATATGACATCAAATTATCATAGTAGTGGGAATTGGTTGCAATATTTTCCACGTCACTTTGCAAAATAGTGGGTTTATTTGGTTTTCCTCCTAGATTTGTCATTAGTCTTCTATGTAGACTTTGTTTCCTTGTTTAGTTTTGGAAAGTTTGTTTAATTAGTATTTTCTAATAAAATTAGTGTTTGTTAGGATAGTTTAATATATAAACACTACATTTTCATAATTTGAGGGTGAAGAGAATAAAGTATGTGCACTAAATAAATCACTTTATGGTCTAAAAGAAGCACCTAGACAGGGGTATGAGAAATATAACAACACTTTGGTGAGTAATGGCTATATGGTTAACAATTTCGATTCATGTGTTTATTTCAAATTGATAGATACTGATTGTGTGATTATATGCCTATATGTTGATGACCTGTTAATACTTGGTAATAATTAGGATGTGGTAATTAAAACCAAAGAATTTTTGTCATCTCAATTTGAGATGAAGGACTTAGGAGAAGCTGATGTTATCGTAGGAGGTAAGGTTATCCGAAACTTAAATGGAATTTCTTTTAGACAATCTCATAATGTGGAAAAAGTGTTTAAAAGGTTTACCTGCTATGATGTTGTGTCTGCCAGAACTCCCTATGATGCTAGTATACATATGTGTAAGAACTTGGGTAATAGTGTTTCCCAAGAAGAGTATGCTAAAATTCTAGGTAGTGTGATGTTTTTTATGAATTGTACTCGACCAGATATTGCAAATGCTGTTAGCAGATTGAGTCGTTATACTCATAACCCAATAATGAACATTGGAATGTTGTTCATCATTTACTAAAAAACATAAAAGATACAGCTGATCTTTGTTTGAATTATAGTAAATTTCCTGCTGTGTTAGAAGGATATCGTGATGCGAATTGGATTTCAGGTAACGATGAGATTTGCTCAACTAGTGGTTATGTCTTCACCATGGGTGGAGTTGCTATATCGTGTAAGTCTTCTAAACATACTTTTATTGCACGCTCTACCATGGTATCAGAGTTAATAGCTCTTGAGTTTGCTGGCCAAGAGGATGATTGGTTGAAAAACCTACTAGCATATACTGAGCAAAAAAATACGATATGGTTTTAATATACGGATACAATACGATATATTGTTTAATTACACGGATTTTCGGGTATACAATACGAATTTCTGGGTATACGATACGGTTTTTAAAAAACCTTACTAGGTCCGGGTCAGGAAAAATCAAAAACGGGTATACGGATTTTGACCCGGTTTAATTAAAAATAACTTAAAAAAATTTGTATGTGAAAGTTGTTTTCTATTTTGACTATATTTGTGGTGAAGCAATCATTTTGAAAGTTTGTATTTTGCAATTTTACTACTGACTTTGCAAGTAGTCGTGTTTTGTAATAATGATCCTAGTAGATTATATAAGCATCTTAGTCATTGGTCGTTAGTGATGTCGTGAGTATTATTAATTAAACCAGATCCGGGTATATGGTTTTTGGGTACCTGGTTTAATCGGGTATACAAAAATCAGGTACCCGATTAAACTGGGTCGTGTCCGCGTACTAATTTTCCAGCTTCCAAAAACCGGGGACCCGATACGGTTTTTAAAACCATATCGGGGACCCAGCTTTGCTCACCCCTACTAGCAGATGTACGAGTGGCGGGAGGACGGAAAACACAGGTCTCCTTACATCGTGACTGAGAAGTAGCTATTGGTGTTCC
Organism: Heliosperma pusillum; assembly: GCA_022085475.1. Taxonomy (NCBI): domain Eukaryota; kingdom Viridiplantae; phylum Streptophyta; class Magnoliopsida; order Caryophyllales; family Caryophyllaceae; genus Heliosperma; species Heliosperma pusillum. The sequence goes on along the minus strand of JAIUZE010071282.1, from coordinate 13,007 downwards.
TAAAATAGTGTCTATAATGCGAAAAAACGACATTTTTGAACCAGGCACGTTGCAGTTAAAAAACTCTTTGAAAATGTAGTGATCGCTTTGGAATATTTGAACTCAGAAAGCAATCTCGATGATCCCCTTACTAAGGAGTTGACTAGGATACTAGTCGCGGACACGTTGAGCAGAATGGGGCTTAAGTCCTTAAGTCAAGTTATAGAGTGACACTTGACTAGGTCTATAGTTATATTCCTTTGGCGTTGTATGTATGATTCATAGCCTTAATGGCGGTGCTTTTGAGACGCTTTGAATGAATTCTACACAAGGTTGGATTTATGTCCTTAATTGTTCATGTGAGAAGTGCTATTGAGAAGTACTTGAGCCACCTACGTAGGTGTGATCATTATAAGAGTATGAGAAGTCTTAAGACCACATATATTAATACCATAGTAAACACATGGCTCTAAAAGAACACTATGCACGTTGAAATCGCCGAACGATCATAATTTGAAGGTATAATATGTGTTGTGGGCGGTATCAACCGAAGCGTAGTTAGGAATTCAAATCGTAAGATATTCACTCACTGTAGGTAAGTTGTTTCCTCATTACACCAAAGTGTCAATTCAAATCAAAAGATATTGATACTTAAGTATCCAATTCTTCCTTTACCCAGAAATGTCTTTCTCGGTCTCCCCTTGTGGGGTTTTGTTGGAAATAAGAGGCTTTGAGCTAAGTGTATTTTCCTTGTTTTTGTCCCACATTGGTAAAGAAGTGTTAGTTGTGTAGGTTTTTTTAGTTTCTTAAACTTGATATTATACATTTCTAATATCATCTTGTAATTAGTTTACTCATTAAACTTATGGATCTTATGCATGCATAACAAAATATAAAGAAGGAACAAGAAATTGTTCCTTACATTGAATATATATAAACGATTTTGGGCACAAGATTAGGACACCTTCTTAATCTTGTTCTTGAGCTTAAAATATGAGGATGATCTCCAAGTTCTTAGTATAAGAACACTCCTTTTAGATGCACCCAAGACTTCCCCTTTAAAATCCTACAAAATACTACACTAGTATATTATGTAGTAACCCTTAACAATATGACTAATAAACACTATTACTACTCTTAGTAAATTTTATTAGTGATTGATGAACCAAAGTAGTTTGAAGCTTCTTAAGCTTTTCTTTTAGAGTGAGAAGTGAAGATTTTAGCGAGATTTTCAAGCATCCACTTATTAGATCAAGTGGTGTGTATAAGAAGGAAAAATTCTCTTCCTTTTGCATGTCCTAACCGGCCACACTCCTTATGGGGAAGGGTGGGTGCTTTTCTTTTGTCTTAACAAAGCATTAGAGTAGGAATCTAGGTCTAGGTTGTAATTAATTATTATGTCTAATTCTTAATTAGAGCAACTAATAATACCTAAACCCCTACCCTAACCCCACTAAAACCGGTGCACCCATATTACATGGGTGTCCATTTTATTTTGTCATTTTTGTCATTCGTCACATATGTGACATGTGACATATAACATGTAATTTTGCTTATAAATGTGCATTTAACCAATTTAAATGCAATTTCATAACAAATAATTAGACTTAACATTTTAAGTCACATTTTATAATTACATGTAAATGAAATGGGTCATCTCATATTTGGTTAATATAATCTACAACAATTTGTAATTATAATCAACCAATTTTGCTTATCTCAAATGTTTCATAAACATAATGCATTCTTAGTAATATAACAATTAAATTACTAAAATGAATCTTATTTAATCATATTACAATAAGATATAATTCTCACTTACAATATAAACTTAGTTCAATTTAAGGGATTAATTAATCTGTATCGCTATACAATTATTTAATGTACATGATTAGGGGATTGTTCTTTAGGTGTGACCTCAAGGGATCAACTGATCACCACCGTCATACGACAGTAACGTCAAACTCAATTGAGCCAATCGTTACCGATTTATGTTGACCAGTTGACTATAATATTCATCATCCCTTTGTATTCTTATTATTGAGATTTAATTATGTGATCGCACTATTGTTGAGGACACTCACTCCAACAATCTCCCACTTCTCCGAGACAAGTGTGCGTCACCAATTTTCTTGTCCTATTACAATATCCCACTCAATGGAAGGTGTATTGCAGGTCGTACTTGCATTTGATCATATCATGAGTGGTTTCCTCGATCTGGAGAGTAACTGTCTGGCCGGAATTATCTACCATAGATATCTTCCGAGCGTGGCCACGCATTTTCAGCTTACTCCTCCTTGAGTGGCCTTGAGATTTTAAAACAACCCTGACAAGGGGTGGACAATTCCTATCGCACTATTCCCTTTGCATAGTCACAGCTCATCATGACCCAAAAGATGCCATTTGACCCCAGTTACGAATGTTGTAGAGCATAAATCAAAGCCACTCTGAACCTGGACCACCTTAGGCGAACAATCTTTAGTCAAAGAATTGACTCAAAAAGATTACTATAGTAGCTCTTGCCACGACCAGGCTACAAGAATTGCCAGAACTCTATAGGCGGTCACTGCCCGACAGATTGTCCCTTACAGTCTGTCTATGTGATCGATTGGTCATCCCTTATGACCCTATGGCACTTGAACTTGCCATAAATCGCATCGCACTGTAGTCACTTGGAGTCGTCACCTCATATAAGCAACTAGGGGCCAATGCTATGTTAATACAGTCCACTTTCATAAGGTTCAAAATTGTCTCTACAACCCATTTGGATATAACAAAGCACAAAACGAGTTTTAGAAACTCAAACTATAAATGTGATTATCATATATGAACAATCAACATAATGTTATTGCTTCATATCATATAATCTAAAGTTTATTTCGTCCATGACAATTCATGACGATCTTATTAAATGTAATAAAGGCTTGGGTAGTGAATATACCATATATTCATTTATTCCAACCTTGTGAATTGCTTTTTCCTTCCATCCAACTTTATTCCTAATAAGATGAATTCATCTACGTACATGTCTAGATATCTATCTAGTGTTGTGCTCTTTAACTTGAAAGATGCTCCCACTCGTTATCATGATAAGTAATAGGTATTTAGGTGAAAGAATCTACCATTAGATCCTTGTAAGCCACCTTATCCTCATCATAATGTACTAGGTCTCTATTTGTAGAATTTATAATGATTGACTCCTTAATCATCCTTTTAGTTATTCGCTTCTTGTATAACAAAGGTATGCCTAGTATTCGGATAGATCCTAATAAGTTTGGAAATTTGGGTTTGTGTAACATTTACCACATATCCAAATTTTCTCTACCAAACACAAGAATGTATCCCTACTTCTCCTTGAGAACTGTATGGATGTTCTTGTAGGCTATCCAATGACACTCATGTGGATTGATTTGTTATAGGCTTGTCATGCTCCTAGCATACAATTTATTTAGGTACTTGTATGTAATGGCATACATGATTGGTCTAATGGCGGAAACATTAGTACTCATGTGATCAACAACTCTTAGGTTCAGTGGATGAGTATGACCCTTTCATAGTGATCCCACGTTTATCAACATAAATAACCTATTTAACTTTTTAAAATAGATAAAGGATCTTATCGATATAAGACACATTTCTAAATGCCAAGCTAAAATCTTCTATTCCTTAATAGATTTTTGATTTTAGTGTACATGTTTCCCTCTTTCATCCACCATTAAAATTCAACCACTCCTTTCAAAAAGGTAATATGAATACGTCACCCACAATGTGTGATACTTCATTCACGTGGAAAACAATTTGTCCTACTGAACTTCATTTATTTACGTGACTTTAACTCCTACTGAACTTCATGTCTATACATGACTTTAACTCCCACTGAACTTCATGTCTATACATGACTTTTCGACAATTCTCTTCTTATATCTCATAATAGAAAAGATCATTATAACCTCTAGGTAGATCCCTTAGGCTTGTGTCATGTACACATACCATTCCAAATCCCTATTTGGACTGGTGGTTTTGTTGTGTATCTTGTACACACCTAATATGAGGTATTTTACTGATGATTTGGATCTAAGCATAGTTACACATTAACTAAGCTTTTGCAGACATCTTCATGTCTATCCATGCAACTATAATTGGACAATTCCAAATACATCATTTATTTGCATAGATTCCATTTAGTTTCATAAGTCTCTTATGTTAGAAAATCCAAATTTAAAATTTCTAGGTGCTTCCACTTCATAGATCATAATCTTATTATATCAAGAACATTTTCTTTTGGTCTCATCACTATTCAAAGGATTCACCTATGAACGCTTTCTTTTGGTCTCCTCACTAGTCTTGAGTCTAACCTAAGAACATTTTCTTTTGGTTTCCTCACTAGTTTCTAACTAGTTTTACGTTGTGGCTTATTTTCTCCCACTCTATCTTTAGAAAAATACAACTATTTTCTTTAAAGATAGCCTTATGAGCCACAAACACATTTGTACTCATACTCGTGAGGGAGGTAGAAGTATCACAAGATGACCTTAAGTGATCTACTAAAGACTTTATTGTAAAGACATCGAATCTTAGCTTTGAGATAGACTAGTTCTAAAAGCTAAAGAGGTGGACTCATATTCATGTCTTTTACAATCTTTATAAGTGGTGTAGCCAATTGGTTTGGTAGATTCCCTATTTTGAGTTCAATAACTCAATTTTGACTTAACAATTGATCTTTCAAAGTAAGAATCGAATTCTTAGCCTTTTATTATAATGATACAATCATCATAATACTAATATGATCAATTTGAGTCTATACAATTTATGTTATTAGTTCAAGTAGAATATAATGACAAGTTTTAGAACTAAAAAGTTTCATCAAACCGAGTAACTTGGGTTGAAAAGCAAGTCACCAAATATTCAATTACAACAAATTGTTCTTGAAAATAAATCATCCATGTCCAACAAGGAAATTAAAAAGTTCGAAACAACCATAATACAATCAAAAAGGGAGACAATCTCAAGGCCAAGCTTCCTTAGGTCTTCAACCATGGGTGGCTACCTTAGCTTTCCTTGAAGAGCCTTCTTAGGCTTCCTTTTCCTTGCCTTTATCCTTGCTAGGATGCCCTAATTACAATAAAAAGGGTAAGAATCACAACACGTATCTATATACCAAAGTTTGGATCATAACATAAATGATAGGGATGAAAAATTACCAACTGAAACAATCTTTCTAGCTTTGATATCTTCTAGATATTTAGGGCAATTTCTCTTCTAATGCCCTACACCATTACAATAATGGCATTTGTCCTCAGTCGAGGCCCCCCTTTGTGGTTTGGGAGAGCTATTCTAAATAGCTTTTCCCTTGCTTTTGGAGGTTGAGGGCTTCTTCCATTTGCCACCACTTCTTTTGAACTTCCCCTTGCTCTTATTATTAATATGGAGCACATCCTTGGAAGTGCTAACATTAAGCCCCATGTCTCTCTCGGCTTGCACAAGCATCTTGTGCAATTCATGAAGAGATGTTTTCATTTTTTACATATTGTAGTTTACCCTAAACTGCACATATGCTTTAATTTTCCCCAAGCAATGTAAGACTCGGTAAGAGTCTCAACATGCTCAATCAATTTGAGTACATGAGGGCTAACTTTTTGGCCCTCTTTTAGGTTCATGTCGAAAAACGCGGAAGCCGTCTCATATTGTATGATCCTAGGAGCTTGAAAAAACATGGTCACAAGCTTGGCATAGATCTCATAGGATGTGCTCATCTTTATGGCACTCCTTAAGAGATCGGCCTCCATAGAGAAAATCAAAACATTTTTTATCGCGGCAGACTTCTTGTGGTAAGCCTCATATGTAGGAAATATCGGTATATTTCGTCATTAATTTTACGGATTATAACGAAACTATAGTATATGAATTACGAGTCATAAATGAATTGCATAATATAAAATTATAGGAATTTAGAATTAACCTTTGGTCCTAGCAAATTTGGCCTATGAACAATATCGAAATCGATATTCTCCTAATTGTTGCACCCAAGATGCTCCAAGATATGCCTTTCTTGTGCTAGAATTTTTTAGAGAAAAGTTATTACTAATTTTTCCTTTGTGTGATGATGATTAATAGAGAGAATTAGAGAGAAAAATCAGAATTGTTCTTGTTCTTCTTTGCTCTATACGGCCGGATCCCTCCAGTGGTAGAAGGAGGAGTCTCTCCTCCTTTTACTACTCTTGTTAGGGTTTTTGACCTAGTTACCATTAAAGAATAATAGGAGAAATTTTCTCTTATTATTTTTCTTATTGGCCGAAAATTAGGAGTATAAAAAGGCTATTTTCTCCTTCCTTTTTTGGTTATATTAGCATGTAATATAATATATACGTCAACTATAAATATCCGTATATTTATAATTTGGTAATTAAATATAACATATTATGTTTAATTACGAATTAACATTTTAATTCGTTTAAGTTTATATTATATACATTGATTAAATATAACGGTTTATATTCAATTGCAAATTACATTTAATTCGTCTCAGCTAATATTATTTAATCGTTATTAAATAATCGTATGATCATTACATTGACTTAACTTTTAGTCATATACATCGACTAACCTTTTAGTCATATAATAAGGCATCAATATGATTATATTGTTCATATAATCACATCTCTCAGACACATCCTTTAGGTGTGACTTTTAGGGACCAGTTAATCACCGCCATTAAAATGACAATAACGTCAAACTCCTAGCAAGCCAACCGTTATCGATAAACGTTAATCAACTGATAAGAGTACTAAGTATACCCTGTGAACCTGAAAGAGATTTATTCATGTTATCACACTAACTATGGAGGACACTAGCTCCAACAGTCTCCCACTTATCCTTACAAGTGTATGTATGTGCGATAACCCGATTCTCATATCCATAAATTTCTCCCACTCAATGTAAAACAATTTGCAAAGTCCGTATTTACAAAGGTCGCATTTTACAAGCGATCAGTATCAAGAGTGGTTTTCCCGACTAGAGAGTAACTTAACTGATAAACGAATCATTATTCAAGCATGGTCATGCATTTCAGTTACAACTCCTCGAGTGGCCTTGAGAAATAACAAAACCTGATAAAGGTTGGATATTTTCTTCAACTCGAATCCTGCAGATCCAAGCACAATATGAAATGACCCAGTAAAAATCTACTTAGCCTCTTGTTACGGTCGACCATGAGAAAAAAACCAAAGTCACCCAAAAACTGTTGGAGCTAGTGTCCTCCACAGTTAGTGTGATAACAGCTAAGGTTCATAGGGTATACTTTGTATTATAATCAATTGATTAACGTTTAACGATAACGGTTGGCTTGCTAGATAAGTTTGACGTTATTGTCATACAGATGGCGGTGATCAACTGATCCCTAAAAGTCACACCTAAAGGATGTGTTTGAGAGATGTGATTATTTGAGAAAATAATCATATTGATGCCTAAATTAAAAGACTAAAAGGTTAGTCGATGTATTTGACTAAAAGGTTAGTCAAATGTGATGATGATACGATTATTTAATAACGATTATATAATGTTAGCTGGTAATTGAATATAAAATGTTATATTTAATCAATGTATATAATGTTGGTCTAAACTAAATGTAAACTAAATGTATATTATTATAGTGTATTGGTCCGGCATTACTCGGTTTATGTGACGGTCCATTACTAGTAATAATTAGAATACATATTACATTATGTACATATTAAAATGATATGCTAACTACCTAACAGAGGCTGAGTTAAATAAGGAAACTAGGGTTTCTTTTATTCTTCCTCTTGATACCCGGATATATGAGGGAGGAATAAAAAGAAATAGAAACCCTAATTGCCTAAGGGGATCTCACGGCACACACAAAATAAGAAGAGAAAAAAAATTCTGATATTTATCTCTCTTATTCATCTTCATATTCATCATCAATACACACAAAATTAGAAGTAATTTTGGGTATTCGTCCTAGCACGACGAAGGCATTTCTTGAACCATCTTGGGTGTAACGATTAGGAGAATACCTACTTTGGTATTTGTTTTTAGGCCTTTTTCTAGGACCGAAGGTTATTTCTTAATCTCTTGTTTATATTATGCAATTTCATTTATGACTAGAAATTCATATAGTTATAATTTCATTATAATCCGAAAATTTTTAAAGGAAAGTATACCGATATTTCCCAAAAGTGGTATCAGAGGAATTGGCTATGAAATTAATTTATATGTTTTCATATTTGATGCAATATAAGATTAGAAATTTTTGTTTTGTTTTTTTTTTGTTTTTTCGGCTGAAAGAAGAAAAAAAAAATTAGGGTTTGCTTTTTTTTTTGGTACTGTTCACGGCCAGGAAAAAAAAAATTTGGTACTGTTCACGGCACTGTTCAGCCGTGAAGAAAAAAAAAAAATTTGCCTTGTTTTTCCTTTTTGATTCATATATGTTGTTGTTTTAATATGTTAAGATAATAATATAATGAATTAGTTGATATTTTGATTTAATGAGGATTAAATTGAAATGTAAAAGGAATTTGTTTTGGATGTTAAAGAACATTCATTGTGCTAAATTTTTCGGTATGAATTTACAAAACAATTATGATTAGTTGAGTATTTTGATAATTGATTAATCATGATTTAGATATTCATGTTAAAAGGTTAATTTGAATTATCTAGTTTGTATCAATGTTTAATAATGATTAAATGTTTAATGTTTGTACCGATCTAGTTTTATTAGCATGATCAATTTAAAAGGAATTGTATTTGTTTTTTTTTATAACCGAGAAAATAAAATAAAAAAAAAATAAAAAAAAAAAAAATTGTACCTGCTACTGTTCACGGGTACTGTTCATCCGTGAACAGTGAGAAAAAAAAATTTTTAAAATTTTTTTTGTTTATTACATTATAAAGATAATGTATGTTGTTTATTGTTGTGAAAAAGTTCACAATAATAGATACCCTATTATTTTAAAAAGGTTTAAAATAATGTTGAATTTAATTTATGTTAAACCCGATAATATGAATTAAATTGGATTATGGTTGATTAAAATTGTTCTGTGCAATTAAGGAATTGTCACATTATTTTGATCATTTTAAAGGTGGTTTGGATAAATTAATCATCATAATTAATGAATTATGTCTCGTTTGTTTAATTTATTTTGTTGATGCATTTTATTTGGTTGAATGAATGAATGAATGGATGAATGGATTATTTTGGTATTTTTACAAGAGGTTGTAATTTGTATTGCTTAGTGTGGCCTTAGTAGATTGTGTTATCGTAATGATGGTAACATGGTCTTTGATGTATTTTGAGATCTCGAATCTCCCCTTTGTAATCTTTAATTATAATTTTTAAATTAGAATGTAAATAGGTTTATATTTTGTAATTTTTAAAAAATTGTATTTTTGAGAAGACCAAAGATGGAGATCGGATAGCTCACTCCCGCTACATGGACCAAGATGGAACATCAAGTCAAGCTTCTAGGGTCCATAAGGATGGATTCCAAAGTGTATTTTTGTTCTATTTTGATAGGATAGGCCACACTAGGACTTTGTACTTTGTTTTTCATTTTTCCGTTCTTATTGTTTTTCTTTTGCATGATAGTTATTGCATCATATTCCGCCTAAACCAAACCACCTACTACTTAATTGCATGAAAATTGACTCATATAGATTGTATGTTAATTATCATGGACATCCAGATGTCACTCAAATTCTAAAAGCTATCATCTTAAATTATTCATTCTCAAAATGCTAGATCATTCGTTCACTTAAATGAATAAAATTAAAGCTGATGGACCTTCCTCTAAAACCTAAAATTGAGATTAGTCTTTATAGGGAAAACTGTTATGACTCCCTTCTTCGTCGGTAGGCATATAGGACCTTACTCTCCATATGACCCCTTCTACGTTGGGTAAGTAGTATGTGTTGACCTATTTTACCTCAACATTATGGTACGAGTAATATCTCGTGATTATGATGGACTTAAGATAGAATTTACAGAAATTTATCGACCAGGAATTCTAAAAGTAGAATTAGCCAAGAAGTTGGCTTATCAATTTACAGAAATTGAGTCTTGGGATCATTTATATAATACTTGAGGGAGGTCAATTGTATAAATGCAGAGTCTTCGCATTAATCGGTTTTGCATTAGACTTAATTAAAACGATGAAAATGCTTATTATGTTTTATCTCCTTTTTCGCAGTGTAGCATTCTTTTATATCGATAAAACTGTTATAACAAATGGCTGGACATGCTGATGCCCTTATGCCAAGTGCCACGCTCGCACGTGAATCCCTGGCTTAAGATGTTCATGGACAACATGAATCAATACACGCGACTGAAGAATAACGGGTCCAACTTTGCGGACTAGGAGGCTTCATTACGGAATGCTGCCATAGCTGACGGTAAGCTCAAGTACTTGACTGAGCCACTAACGCCAAACCCAGGCCCCAATGAAGGAGCCAATGAATCACTTGCTTATAGTGATTTCGTAATGGAGGCGGGTGCAATAAAGAACGTACTCATCTTTTCAATGGAATCCAATTTGCAAAGACGATTCATTGCCCAAGGTGCAAACATGATTTTCACCACGCTCACTAACGAGTTCTCAAAAGCACCGCAGATCGTTATGTATGAGCTTACCACTCGCTTCTTTGAAGCGAAACTCCAGAAGGGCCAACCGGTTAGCCCACACATTCTCGATATGATCGAGAATCTCGAAAAACTGGAGGCACTTGATTGCAAAATCAAAGAGAGCGTGGTCATTGACCGCATGCTTCATTCACTTCATGATGGTTTTGCCCAATTCAGGGCAAATTACTATATGAATGATTTGAAGAGAAATCCTCATCAGCTACACTCACTTCTCATACAGACTGAGAAGGATCTGAAATTGAGTGGGAGCCTGAAACAGGACGTTCTCATGATTGCAAACAAGGGTAAGGGTAAGGACAAGGCTCAGGCCGACCTAGCTGTAGGGAAGCCAAAGTACAAAAAGCCAGGAAAGGGCAAGAGTGGGCCTGGTGAGACTAGCAGTAGCTCACAAGGCAAGACAAAGAGCAAAGAAAACATGGAGTGCCACCATTGCCACAAGACTGGGCATTGGAGGCGGAACTGTCCCGTGTATGCTGAAGACGTAAAAGCAGGCCGCGTCACTCCTGTTGGTATGTCTTCTTTTATTCATATGATTGAGATTAACCATGCAAGTTTCGGAACTTGGGTACTAGATATTGGTTGTGGTTCTCATCTGTGTAATCATTTGCAGGGCCTAAGAAACATCAAAACTCTCGAAAAGGGTGATGTAGACCTGCGAGTGAGGAATGGAGCAAGAGTAGCTGCCGTTTCAGTGGGAACATATGTAATCCAACTCCCAAGTGGATTTGAGTTATTTTTAAATAACTGTTACTATGTACCCATTTTATCTAAAAACATTATTTCTGTTTCCGTACTCGATAAGAACGGTTTTTCATTTGTAATAAAGGATAATAGCTGTATTTTCTCCTTTAACGAAATGATTTATGGTAAAGCAGTTTCCATGAATGAGATTTATGTTTTAGATCAAACCACAGATATATTGCCTGTGAGTAATAAAAAGGTAAAGGTTGGTGACAAAGATCAAACCTATCTATGGCATTGCCGTATGGGACACATAAATGAAAAACGCGTGAAGAAGCTCATTGACAATGGGACTATCTCCCCATTTGACTATGCATCATTTGGCACGTGTGAATCATGTCTCATAGGCAAAATGACTCGAATTCCTTCAAAGGTGTTGGAATGCGCGCTGCTGACCTATTAGGACTCATACATACTGATGTGTGTGGACCTATGTCAATCAACGCTAGAGATGGCTATAGATATTTTATCACTTTCATGGACGATTTGAGTAGATATGGATATGTCTACTTAATGAAGCACAAAAGTGAATCCTTTGATAAGTTTAAGGAATACAAGAATAAGGTTGAAAACCAGCTGGGTAGAAAGATTAAAGCACTACGTTCAGATCGTGGTGGCGAATATCTTTCGAATGATTTTGATCAACACCTTAAAAACTGTGGTGTAGTACTACAGTTAACTCCACCTGGAACACCTCAATTAAATGGTGTGTTCGAACGGAGAAATCGAACATTACTTGATATGGTTCGATCCATGATGAGTCACACGGTAGTGCTTGATTCATTGTGGGGCTATGCTCTTTTGTCAGCTGCTCTTATACTTAACCGAAGTCCGTCTAAAGCTGTTGACAAGACTCCACTTGAAATGTGGAAGGGAACAGTCCCTAACTTGTCCTTTATTCGGGTTTGGGGCTGCGAGACTTATGTCAAGTGGAGACACGAGGATAAGCTCGGCCCGCGATCGGTCAAGACATACTTTATTGGTTATCCAAAAGGAATGTTTGGTCATTACTTTTATTCGCCTACCGAACAACGTGTTTTTGTTGCGGCTAGTGCGAGGTTTCTAGAGAAAGAATTTCTCGAGAACAAGACGAGTGATAGAACCTTCGATCTGTCGGAGATTCAAGAACCAACAACCGAGCAACCGATGGAGGAAGATGTTCCTTCATCTTCTACTGCGGTTAATATTCCTGAGGAACCTAGAAGGTCGGGTAGAGTCTCCATACCTCCAGACAGATATATTGGTATGGTCGAGGAGCACGATAGAAACGATGTTTTGCTCCTAGAGAGTAACGAACCCGCTACCTATAAAGGAGCCATGACCTGTTCCGACTCAAAGCTATGGCTTGAGGCCATGCAATCCGAGATGGACTTTATGTATGAGAATGACGTATGGGATCTGGTTGATTTGCCTGATAAATTTCGGCCTCTTCAGTGCAAATGGCTTTACAAGATAAAGCATTCCGTAGAGGGACAACCAGACACCTATAAGGCACGACTAGTGGCAAAAGGTTTGACTCAAGTGCAAGGATTGCATTATGATGAAATTTTTGCACCCGTAGTCATGCTGCGTTCCATTCGGATAATCTTAGCGATTGCCGCTTTTCATGACTATGAAATTTGGCAGA
>JAIUZE010071281.1:0-25082 GCA_022085475.1 Heliosperma pusillum | reverse complement strand
CAAATAAAGATCAAAATATCACTTTCTTTAATCGTTCTTCGTGTTCTTCGTCGTTCATCTTTTGTTCTTCATCGTTATTGAGCAAAACCTTCATAAAATCTTCGTTTCTTAATTAAATCCATCCTAATTTATATTTCTAGACTCTCCTCTTCGCTCCTCATCTTCACGTATGGTTTAATTTCAATTCCGTCAAGATCATTTTCAACACTTTAATTATGGAAATTCATATTTTAGTTCTAATAATGTTTTCTTGTTATTTTCTTATAGGGGAAGATTTCGAAGACGAGTTTGGAGACTCGTATATTTTGGGTGAAGATTAGGAGAAGGGTTTCTTATTATATATATTTCTTATTATTTTTGGTGCTAAGTGTTTGGCTAGCTAAGGTAACAATTCCGATTTACTCGACGAAATAATGTCACATAGTCTTTAGTTTTGGCTCATGTTATGGTATTTAGGATTTTAGTTAGTAACATAGTCTTTAGTTGTGTTTCTTTTGATTTTGGTTCATCTTTATTTTTGGTTCATGTTTTTATGATTTATGGATTTTTAGTTAGTAATATGTTAAGTAGTGATTTTTATGTTGTTTTATGATTCTTGATGATTTTTATGTTTTATGAAATTTTTATGTTGTTTTATGATTCTTGATGATTTTTATGTTTTATGAAATTTTTATGTTGTTTTATGATTCTTGATGATTTTTAAGTTGTAGGGAATTTTTATGATGATTTATTGTTTGTGATGATTTTTAAGTTGTAGGAAATTTTTATGATGATTTATTGTTCTTGATAATTTTTAAGTTGTAGGAAATTTTTATGATGATTTATTATTCTTGAAGAATTTTAATGATTTTTACTAAGTTAGGATTTTTTATGTTGTTTATGAAATTTTAACAAGTTTAGTGTTCTTGAAGGATTTTAATGATTTTTACTAAGTTATGATTTTTATGTTGTTTTAGTGTTCTTGACAAATTTTGATGATTTTTGATAATAATGATTTTTGTAAGGATAGTTGTTAAAATGGGTGTTGATTAATTAAAACATGTTAAAAACAATTTGGTGTTGATTAGTAGTGGTGGCCGGAAATGGTGGTGCTGAACCGGACCAAACCAGCCGGTCCAGGCCGGTCCAGACCGGTCTGGGTTGGTCCGTGGTGGGTCCGGGTTTTGGTCTTTGGGTTGTGTCGATGTTTGATTGATTGGTTGTTGTTTTGACGGGTTTTAAAATATGTTAAAGCATGCGGGAAATATTAGGAAACGGTTTTTAGTAAAATCGAATCAAAGGCCAAAACAGCCCAATTCTGTCCGTGAGGCCCAAAACAGGCCCATGTGGGTCCGGCCTAATTCAGCCCGTGGGTCCCACCTTGGGACTCGTGTCGGTTTTTGAGTTATCGTCATTTTTATCGCGTTTTGTAATAATTAGCAAGCGAGAAATATTAATAAGTAAAATATTTAATTAAAAAGGTTTTTCATTAAATTATTATTTCTCACATGTTAGAAATTATAAGACGAGACCGTAGTTTAATTTAATCTCTTTTTAGTCAAACGGGTTTTTGGGTATAATATGATAATTCACATGTTAGAAGTTTTAATAAAATAACATGTAATGAATATGTTGATTTGATGTCTATGTGATAAAGACTCTGTTTCTAGCCGGTTTGATCCAACGGGTTTGGTCAAACTAAGATCTAGTCAGCCCCGATTTGACTGATGACCCGTCGCGGGACTCGGGTCGGGGATTTGTCTTCAAGTATGGTTGTATTTAATTAATGAATTAGCCTTAGTAGCTATGAGGCGATATGATATTTGATTATTATTGATATGCAATTAGTCACATGATAGGATGTTTTCCCGTGACTGATTTATTATATGGTTGGTGTCGTGTTGACTAAGTACCCATAGAGAATTATGGATATATGGCGTCTTGACCATTCTAATTCTAAATGAGTAGATTGGACCATGACATTGATAGGCTCGTACTATCTTTAACGAGCATATGGAGTTCACAGCTTGATAGCTTTTGTGTCCCGGCTTGGTGGGTTTATATCCAAGTCGGGGCATGGCTACCGATTCATTTTGGGAATGGAGCCAGCTTAAGTACTAGCCATCTCTGCTTAGGGGGTCGCCTAGTAGAGTTTCTCGTGTACGGTTATGTCATGAGACGGGGAATGGAATAGCTGTTGTCGCTAGGTCTGATCAGTCTAGGAATAGGATGTTTTCCTACCTTGTGGTATAGCCTCGAGTTACAGAAGTCGACTATTGACGGTTCTAAGAACTTATGCCTGTTTGTAGACGTATTGGTCTTTCATGTTGTATGATTCTATGAGTTTTAGAAGGTGAGATGCAAGCCGGCTAAGATTGATAGAGTTTGGATTACCGATTGTTAACTGATTCACATGATTACGTGTTGATTAGGGTTTGAGTGTATCATGGCCATGTTTCTGAGAGGAACCTCTGAGCTAGCATACCAGCTTCCCTACCTCGAGTTATAGTTTATTATCGGTTTCACATGATAGCTTCCACATGCTAGGTTATTTGTTAGTTATCTGTTTCATAACATGAAAAGCATATCATATATGTTTAAGTTTTGTATTTTCCATAGACATTGCTTTTATGTTATTCATGTTTCATTAAACTCGACATTTCGTGGCTGGGAGGACTCGGAGTTACTCCCCACTGACTGTGGCTTCCGTGTTTATATTTAATGCGGTCGAACAGGTGGTGAATGCATAAATTGGGTACATTGACGAGCTAGCGAGCGAAGTATTACCTTGGACCTATATTCGGTTCTTAGATTGTATATTATTATACACTCTTTCATTTCCGTATTTATACGGGAGATATGTCTCCCGTCTTGTATATTTCTTTTGTAGAATATTTTTCCGTATTGTAATGACCCTTTTTATTTATGACACCTTCTTTATGTATTTAAATAATTTTTTTTTCTTTCCGCAAATTTGAGGGTGTCACATTTTCCTCTGTAGAACATAGTCTAACATTGATCTCTGTTGGAGTTGACACTGGTTTGCAATCGAGCATTCCGTACTTCTCCAAAATATCCTGGGCGTATATCTGTTGACAAAGAAATATCCCATCCTTGATTCTTTCTACCTCTAAACTAAGAAAGTGCTTTAGCTCTCCAAGCTCTTTCATGTGAAACCATATTGAGAGATTTGATCTTATTTGATGAATCTCTCTTTCATCATCTCCAGTGATGATAAGATCATCCACATAAACGAGAACCACTGATAACTTTCCATCTTGAGCTTTCACGAACAAGCTTGAATATGCAAGAGCAACTCAATAGACACTTTGCAATAAGAATTCAGCTATCTTACCATACCATGCTCGTGGCGCCTGCTTCAATCCATAAAGAGCTTTCTTTCCCTCTTGGTTGATCAATGTATATTTCTCTATCCAGCTCGCCATGAAGAAATGCATTCTTCACGTCCATTTGCCACAATTTCCATTGGTTACTAGCTGCAAGTGCTAGTAAAACACGTACCGTGGTAATCTTCGCAACCGGACTAAATGTTTCATCATAATCTAGCCCATATTGCTGAGAGAATCCTCGAGCTACGAGTCGTGATTTGTACCTCTCAATAGAACCATCTGGCTTGGTCTTCACTTTGTACACCCACTTGCATGAAATAGGTTTAACGTCACTTCGCTTTGACACTAACTCCCAAGTTTCATTTTGAAGGAGTGCTTGGATTTCCTCTTTCATAGCCTTCATCCAATCTTTGCTACAAGCGGCCTCATTGTAACTACTTTGCTCTTTCACGGTATCCTCCACCATTGCTGCATTCACATACTTAGGATTTGCCTTATGTGGTCGGCTAGTTCTCCTCAACTGTTGTTGAATATCCTTATCCAGGATAAGGACATCTTCAACCTGACTCGGTCTATCATCTTCATGAGTTCTGTGGTGTACTCCTATTCTCCAGGGACTTTTCTCTTTTCCTGGTGAAGGTTGAGATTCTTCACCATCGGATTCACCATCACTTTGACTAGACTAATCATGTTGATCATCCATCTTATTCTTGAGTTTTTCCTCAATCTCCTTTGAGTCTGACAGTAACATAGCCTGTGGTGAACACCACAATGATGCTTCATCAAACACCACATTTCTTGACACATGATACTTATCAGTAGTTGGATCACTACATTTCCAACATTTCCAACCTTTCCTTTGATCATCGTACCCAAGAAAAATACAACGGATCGCCTTCTTGTCAAACTTGGTACGAAGATGATCCAGAACAAAGACATAACAGACACACCCGAAAACTCGGAAGTGACTTACAACAGGTTTTATCTTCCACAACTTCTCAAATGGAGAAACGTATTCTAGTCTCGCTTGTGGTAGCCTATTTGTCACATGTGTAGTTGTTTTCATGCATTCAGCCCAGTAACGTGGAGGTACTTTCTTAGCATGTACCATACTTCTGCATATCTCGTCAAGATGTTGATTCTTCCTATATGCTACTTCATTCTGTTGTGGAGGTTTTGGACACGTCAACTGACGTTTGATCTTGCAATCTTGTAGATATCGTGTGAATTCTATGGATGTGAACTCTCCCCCATTGTCTGTACGTAGACACTGAATCTTGCTACCAATTTATTTTTCCACTTTTTCTTTGAAATTTTTGAACTTGTCAAAAGCTTCTGATTTTCCCTTTAAAAAATCAACCCACACATATCTTGAGAAATCATCAATGAAAGTGATAATGTAGCGATAACCACTAACTGATGTTTGCTTCACTGGACCAAATAGGTCAGAGTGAATAAGTTCCAAAGGTGCCTTCGCCTTGAACTTTGACTCCTCTTATGGCAACTGGTGTGCTTTGCCAAATTGACACCCAGCACAAACTACATCTTCCTTCACATCTAGTTGAGGAAGACCATTGAGCATTGATTTACTCATTATGACTTTAAGCTTTGTGTAGCTTACATGCCCCAAGCGTGCATGCCATAAATCAGTCGTCTCATTTTTCCTAGCTTTGTCTACATATGCCGTCTGAGCGGACATTACATAGACTGATTCCAAACGTCGCCCTTCCATGATAGGAGATGAATTTATTTCCAAATTTGGATACACTTTCACATCATTAGGCCCAAAAACAACGTGATTTCCCGAAGCGGCTAGTTGTGACACCGATATTAAATTTTTCGTCATACCTGATACATGATAGACATTATCAAGATGAACTTGCTTGTTACTATATCTTGGGATAACCATGGCCTTGCCAATATGAGTGATTGCCAACTCCGAGTTGTTTGCAGTCACAACAACTCGTCCACGCTTGTACTCGGATATGTTAGAAACTTATCTTTGTCTCCTGTGATGTGATTTGAACAACCTGAATCAATTATCCAATCCTCTTTATAATTGATTAGCTTGTCACTTTCCGCGACTAGTGCCATTGATTTCTGCACTGTCGGATTCTTGCACGAACCTTCTTGTTCAACTGCATATGAAGCTTGAACATCCCATTCAACTTCACTATTCTCGTGCTCTTTTGATGTTGCGACATTTCTTTCTACAGACCAACAATCTCGAGCATAGTGTCATTTTCCCCACAATTATAGCAAACATCATCTTGTCGCCCTTAACCTCTTTGTTGCTCTGATTGTGGATTTTGACGAGCTCCCCTTCGTTGGAAGCCTCCTCTTTCTTGGCCTCTTTTGAACCCTCCTGGCTTTCTGTTTGAACTACCTTGAGAACTCGATCCAAAATTTCTCTTGTCACCTCCTTGGTATGACTTTTTATTACCAAAGAGAGCCTTTTCCTCATCCTTGATGGATGCTCCTGACATTTTTTTATCTAGAGCTTCTTGGTTGGATAACATATTTTCAAACTCAATAAGAGTTGGTTGTGTAGCCCAACCTCGAATTGTTGCGACAAGGGTACTGAATCCCGGCCTTAAACCGAAGATAATAATTCTTCGCATCCTGGTATCCGTGATTGGATTTTCAGGATCCAACTTTGTGATTTGCTCACACAAAGTGTTGACTTTGGTAAACCATTGGTTTACCGACATGGTATTTTTTCGAACCGACATTAGCTCATTCTCGAGCAACTGGAGTTGAGAATCATTCTTCTATAAGAATAACTCTTTCAAAGTATCCCATGCCTCCTTTAAAGTTTCCGCACCCTTGATGCGATACAGCATATCGTCCTCGACGGTTGCTGTTAACACGTACATAGCCTTCCCGACTTTGACCTTCCACTTCTTGAGGTCTTCTCCTCGAGCTAGTTTGACGGTTTCACCACCGCCAACGATGCTCCAAAGATCTTGTTCCAACAGATAGAATTGCATATGTGTGCTCTACATACAGTAATTTCCACTGTTTAACTTCTCAATACCACTAGTTGAAAAATTGATATCTCCCATGGTGACTTGACGACGCCTTGCTCAATCAAGTAAGCTTCATCTGACCAATTTGCTTCACAGTCCCGGACTATGCACTCTAAAATAATATTGATCCCGGATAATTATTTGGACAAGATAAATAACACTCCGCCTTACTGGCTCTGATGCCAAATGTTGGGAATCAGAGTGTATTTTATACGGAAGCGTAATGAAAAATATTATGTGATAAGAGTAAGACGATAATAATAATTTTCACTCTTAACAATAATTTTATTATCTCTTAATAAAATTGATAACACACCAATTATATTAAACACACACCCTCTTAACCTAACAAATATTTTTGACTCACTAAAATATTACGTACAAACTTTCTTATTGTTTGCTTTTCTTGTGACTGAGTACATTTGTCAGAAAAGTACATAGCTATTTATAGTACACAAGAACGTTATTTATATGATGACTTTCAAACACTTTACTATAAACGAAGACTTATTTGCCATCTAAGCTTAGGGTATGCTACATGAGAAACGTTGGTACTTGGCAGTCATGTTTTTCTCCTATTTTCCATAAGCCTATTAAAGATAGGCTAGCCACTAATGTTGACAAAGAGTATGAACTAGTCTCCGTGTGAATGAGGTAAGTAGTTGTTGAAATTTAACCAAAACACAATCAGATGAATTGAAAATAACAGATAAAGAATTACCGTCAACAAGTTTACTAACTGACATCAGGTTCCGTTTGAAAACTGGTATATAAAAATATTTAACAGCTTAATAACGTATGTCAACTAAACAGTACCAATTTGTGAACCAATTTGAAAGATCCATCAGGCTAACCAACTTTAAGAGGAATCTGAAGCACATGTATATCAGTTAGGTTCTCAATATTATAGATCATATGATCATAAGAAACAATGCTAACTATCCACTCATTTACACACTGATTTATTTGTAGAAAAGACACTAGAAGATAAAACAATATCTGCAAATTGAGAGGAAGGAAGACCAAACTGTTCTGATCAGAAATTATTTGAAGAACCTGATCTACAATAGAAGAAAGAAGACAATTCAATGCCTCAGAAGAAATACCAAAAGAATTATCAACAAAATGTGTGCTGGTTGAGCATCCTGCAGTACTTAATACACCAGCTACATTAATAGTTCTTTAAGATGCACCAAGGTTACTAGAAGTTGTAGTTTTCATACCAGGAATCTTACTATTCCCTTTATTCTTGTCAGTTGGAAATCCGTTAATGCCTTAATGGTAAAACAGTTCTCATGGTTATGCCCATACTTGTTACAATGCGGACACCTATTCAATCCAAAACAATCCAAAACAAGTTTAACAATATTGTTCAACCTATCACCAGACTTGACAGGCTGGACATGAGTCTTTGTTTAATCAGAAAACTTGTAACTCACATAAACATTTGTCTCAGAAAGACTATGCACCACATCTGTAATTAACACAAAATCTGATGGCAATAGATCCAAAACAAGTTTAACAGTATTGTTCAAAATCTGTTTCCGTCTCTCAAACATTTGTAATTAACACAATGCTTTGTTTAATGATGGCAATAGATCCATTGACAAAATATGAGACCTAATAGGACACAAACCCGACACGAAATTAATGGGTTTGAGTTGATATTTAGTGACACATTTATTTAAGTGGGTCGACACGAACACGATACGAAAACTAAGTGGGTTGGGTTTGGGTTAAGCTACGAAATAGAAACCCGACACGAATGACATGTTTACTAAATTAATCATAATTGTTCTTAATCCCACCCCACATAAATATTCCAACACTTTCCACATATGGAAATTACACAAAAACATGACATGAACCCGACACCAATTTAACGATTTTTGGTTGAGCCTTAATGACCCATTTATGTAAGTGAGTCGACACGAACATGACACGAGATTTAATTGGGTTGGGTTTGGGTTTAAGGATTCGTGACCCGTTTATATGTGACTCGAACACGAACACGACACGGCCCAATTTATTTTTCAGGTCTACTTAATGAGATGAGGTAATCCGCTTGAGGGGTATTTCAAAAAAAAAAAAAAAAAACTAAAGTATTGAACAATTTCCATATATTGTCAACTCTTTCATGATTAAGGATGTGGATTATCTAGTCTCCTAAGTAATTGGAAATTCTCGCACACATTTAACTTTCGTACGCCAACCAAAAAGACTTTGATTTATTCACATGAATTGTCCGATTCTTGTGTTTTTATAATTCATAGAAGTTTAGTTCCTATATGGCAATCAATTGATACATATATATGTATATACCACAGTTGTTAAAACCTGTGAAATTCACGGGTATATTTATAAAATTTCTAATATTTAAAAAGATAAGTAACATTCCTATAACATATATTTACTTCATAATTGTATAAAACGGTTTAAAATTATGATATATATTATAATGCGCACTCCCTTCATACTAATTATTTGTTTTTATTTGATTAATATACCACTTGCAAAGAATAAAATAAGAAAATAAAGAATTGGGACAAAGGGAGTTGTAGATACCTCGTTTCTACACCTTCCGCCAACCACCCAGTGATGATTGGGCCGCATGTTTGAAACGCGGAACGATTTATGACAATTCGTAAGTTTATCGTCAAGTGATAGCTCAAACACTTGTGTCTACCCCTTGGTCGTCATCTACGTGCCAGTACAGTCCTTTTGACAGACAATAGAGTTCATTTGGAGTCCGGGTCGAAAACCGCTTCATTTTCTAGAAACCGTTTTAAAACTCTGAGTCGGAACATTCTAGAATATTCTGATTATTTTATTATATATTTCAAATTCTATCTTTTTTAATAAAATTATCTCGTATCCTTTTAGAAGGGAGCTGGAAACCTCTGAGGAAATGACGCAGCAGGTGATGCGCCTCTTCTAAGGATCTCAGTTCTGATGCGCCTCTTCCCAGCCTGTTCTTTCCAAAGTTTGAGTTGTTCTACGACTCTTCCATATTTTCGGCTATAAAAGGAGAGCTCCGTTCTCACTTTTAAGGCACGCGAGTGTTCTGCCCCTTGTCTTCTCTCTTTGCATTCTAGACCTTACTCTAAGCTATCGGCATCTACGTGCTTCATCAATCGACCACGTAAGCTCAGATCCTTCTGGGTACCCATCACATTTGCATTTGACTGACCAATTTGACCACTACACAATAATCAATTAATCAATAAACTTTAGTCCTTTAACAAGGGCACTTTCTGCATACATTCGAGTCGAGCTATCGCTAAAACGTAACTTAGTCAATCTCGTTTCGTCAACATTTAAGTATGAGGGAGTAAATCCATTCTTTTATTTGTACTTTATTCAATCAATTTATGTAAGATTCATGTCGGAAGTATGTTAAAATTAAACCTTTTCAAAAGTTCTTTTATTAGTCTTTTCTTTGTATATAAGTCGTCTTTTAAGCATAATTTTTCATATTTAGATGTTTTAATCCTTGACTTAGATCCCTAATATTCAATATTAGTGGGTTTTAGTCTTGTAATTTAGTAGTTAAACCACCTACACTCGAGTTTTAGATCGACAATTAATCGCAAATACCAACGAACATTAACTGATTGCGATTCTGGCTTCATAGCCAGAACCCAACTCGAGAACAGACGCAACAGGTGCTGCGTCTCTTCCAGAGGACGCACCTGATGCTGTGCCTATTTGGGCTGGTTTATGTCTCTGAACTTCCATTATCGTTTCGGCGTAGCTTTATTTATATATTTAATAAACTATTTACTCTAGTGTCACTGCTAATCCGTCAAATTATTTTATTTTCTTTTCTTTCAAACATTTTTTTTGGATATATTTCCGACATAAATCCTGTAATTCATTGTAATCCGTGGTATTCATATTTAATTATTGTATTGTAAGATTTCTTTACCTTTTTTTCATGTGTAATTAATCCTAAATCCCAAATTTGACATAATTGAATGTTAAATTACATGTTCACCAACGTAGTCTAATTCACGTGCTAGGATTAAAATGTTAAATGTTGTATTGCATGCATATAAATGATAACATATCAGATACGGACGATTTCCCTAATCATTAGTAGAGGCCGCTATCGAGGCGGGCAGGATTAGGTGTTCGATTAAAGAACTTCCTAATATGTACTCTCACCCCTTACTCCAGATCTCCGTGAACATCCGTGTTCATTAGCATCCACGAAACTTATTCTAGACATAGAATGCTAAGGGTAACCAGTTCTTAGTGTTCATGTCATCACTTTATGTCTTGACATGGCATAAGGTATTCGAACGGTTCCAATTTCCCACAAAAATTGGTGGCGATTCCACAAAATGCGTATCACTACGCTTGTTCCGCCCGTGGTCCCGCCGTGTACCACAGTTTGGCGACTCTGCTGGGGAATATACGCTTACGTGTTACCCAGGGTGAAACTTGAACAAGGTTAGGGAATAGTTTGTATGAGACAGTTATCGGTTTTCATTACTCGACCTTCTTAGGTCATTTTATTCGGCCTTCCTAGGCCCAACCCAACCCTTTTCGACCAATCGTCAAGTCTGGACGGTCCAAACTCTTATCTGGGCCTAAGGATGGATAGTCATTGACATCAACCATACCACGGTACATACTCATGTTAGTATAAAGAGCTTTCACTACTCGAGAAAATGGACTAGGAACCGGCCTTACTCATGTTTGGCGCGGACCTCTCCACAGACCCTGGGTTTGAATGCTTGGTATGGCAACCCACCCTTTAAACAAATCCATTTTAAATGCGCTAAGCATGCCGTTATAATGCATGTATAAATGTGTATAACCCATACGTGATAACCATTTTGTAAATAAAACCATGACGAACTTTTCAAAACAAAATCCTTTTCAAAACTGTAAAGCATTTTCAAAGGTGGTGTAAAGTACCGCAAAATAAGTCGAAACTCTGTCCAAATGTCCAGTCAAAATTGTATTTTCTCCACCTCGAGTCGACACTCCTACAACCACACTATGGTTGTCTAGGACAAACATTTCAAAACTAGTCATTTTCAAAACTCACTTAAACACAGTGGCACACTCCCACTTCACAAGTCGAGTCCTTTTGAGTAAGTGTGCTAGAATGGTCGATCGTGTTTTGATCCGTCTTCAGTCTCTTGCAAAATTTTCCAAGATTCCTGGAACTAGTCAAGCAAGTGTTCATCAACCCGAGCAAAATGGTAATGATCTAGTCCTAGCTGCACTCATCCGTCTCCAAAAAAGTCAAGACCAAGCTTATGCTCGCCTCAATGCTATTGAAGGCCGAATTGTTGCCGTAGAAACTAGGTTGCCTTCTGCAGACATGCCCGATCCTAGTGTGCATGACAACATTCCACCCATTATGGGACAATCAGAAGTCAATCCTCCACCAGTTCTTACTGAAGCTAAAAAGCGACTCTAATACTTGGAGGAGCAACTAATGTACCTCAGGGGAGATGACATCTATAAGGAGAATAATCGCAAATATGAAGCGGTAAATGCCCAATTGCCAACCAACTTCAACATGACTGACATCCCAAAATTCAAGGGACACGAAAACCCGTTGAATCATATCCGTGCTTTCAAAGATTACATGTCTATCAAAGGCATCAAATAAGAGATGTTCCTAAGGATCTTTCCTTCATCTCTCGACACCATACCTAAGCAGTGGTTCTATTCCCTAGAACACAAGCAAATCGCAACCTGGGATGCTACCGTGGTTGAATTCGCCAAGCATTATGCAGACAATGCTGAAATTCAAGTCAATATGCGTACTCTAGAATCCTTACCCAAAATGAGAAAGAAGGTTTCACCGACTTCCTAAGTAGGTGGAGGAAGACTAGCACACAGCTTGTTGAACGTCCAGACGAAGCCACTCTTTTGGAAAGGTTCGTGGACAACTTGAAACCTATTTATGCCAACCATCTTCGGTACCAAAACTTAAAGGCTTTCAAAGATTTAATTGTGCTAGGAACCAGGATTGAAGACATCATCCGAAAAGGAATCTTGTCTAAAATGATAGGTCGCAGGTATCAAGGCTCAACGAGTTGTTACGGCTCTACCAAAAAAACCGGTGAAGTCAATCTTGTTGAACCATCCAAAATGAACAACCCACAAAGGAAATTCTCAAGCATCGGTGATACATATTCCAATGCCTTAAAAAGATTGATGCAACAAGGCAAGCTCGAACCCATAGGACCTACACCTAATCCGGAAAAGAAAACTAGGTTCTGGGATGAGAATGCCTACTGCGAATATCACAGAAGTAAAGGGCATGATACATAGAAATGCTTTAAATTAAAGCATGCCCTTCAAGACATGATTGAAGATGGTCGCCTACCCATACCTCCTGGAGGTAATCCTAACAATACTCAAAATCCTCTTGGAGTTCTGACGATTACAAATGAAGAGTCCAACTTGGATTGTTCACGCCTCATTTTCCCAATCGAAGATGAGATTCACATGTTAGAAAATGAGGGAAGATATTCCACCATTTCTTCTACCATCAATGACTTCATCGCATGGGCTAAGAATGTAAGTAGGCAAGTTTCAGAGCTCTAAACCACTATATCATCTTACGCATTCCAGGCGCCAGGCCCCAAGAATTTGTATCACGAATTCCAGTTACATCTCAAGAGTCTACAATGCAAGAAGTAATCACAACATGTGATAACCTAGTCGAGCGAATAATCGTTTTGGAAGCCGAAATAATTAGATTAAGAGAATTCAATACCGTCAATGGGATATGGGCCGATGATGACGAGGATGAATACCTCACAAAACCTAATCAAACCACAGATAATGAAGATACGGTTAGGGCTAGCAAAGATCAAGATATAGACTACCTTACTCGATGAGGGCGTCCTTATCAAGGTGTATCTCTGAATGGTCCTACCACTAATGGTCCAGCTACTAACACGAACGTCGTCACCCCAAATAATGACGAAGATACATCTACTGACCATCTACTAAAACAACTACAAAAGGCAAAGGCTGATCTTTCAGCCTGGTAGTTAGTTGCAAGTTTATTTCCCCATTGCCAAGCTTTATTACAAGCATTGGCAAAACTGAATGTAGCACACGACTCTACAACTGGCGACGTAGTCAACTTGGTCCTCTAAGACTCAGTTAAGCTAAGTAACCCAGTTACTTTCTCAGACGAGGATTTACCACCCTTCAAGGCCAGTCACAATCTCGCTCTATACGTCACAATCACGTGCCTAAAGAAGAACGTACCAATAACTTTGGTAGATGATGGCTCCGCAGTCAATGCCATACCACTAAAGACGACACATAAGTTGGGCATGAAAGAATCCGATTGGGCTCCTACCACCCAAGGAGTTCGAGCATATGATGGAACACGACGTAAGGTGATAGGGCTAATCAACCTCACCATAGCCGCTGTGCCAATGGAACGAAAGGTCAACTTCCAAATTGTGGACAACGAAGCATCCTTTAATATACTTCTAGGAAGGCCTTGGATTCACGCTTCTACAGCGGTAACATCCACCTTGCACCAGAAGATCCAAATTCCGCTAGATGACAAAGTAGTGATGATCACTTCGTCACCTAACAAGGCCGTAATAGAGAAAATGTCCAACAACCAAGTAGTCACAGATCTAGTATATGAGCTTGGAGGATTTCAAAGCTCAAATCTCGTACAGAGTTAGTTGGCACCTCTATACTTTGATCCATACTCTAACCTAGTGGTCGACCACATGCTCAAATCCCAGTGATACTTCTCAGGAATGCCATTAAACCCCATTAGGAAGAGTACCTTTGCACCTTACAAAGAAGGGAATTCTGGAAAAATACCCTTAGGATTGAGGTTCAAGCCCACAAAGAAACTCTGGATATGCTTACTCAAGTCCAAAATCGTAAGAGTAAAGGAATCCAGATGCAACCTTATCCCCATACTCTAAATGGATATTTCGTTAGGGAGGGAAGCCAAGAATACTTTCACGGGTTTCCTGAACCTTGGCACTACAGAGGAATACAATTAGGTTGAATCGAGGTCTTCCACGATTGCTATTTTATTTCCTCAGAAACGCTTCCTACCGTCAAAACCGGTCAAACACCTTGTTTAGACGAACAAGCCATTAGTCTTCTGTTTGGAGAAGATCGATTCGTCAGAGCTGCACAGGATGAGTTCATTACCATGATACTTCAGGATGGTCATTTCAACCCTACAACGTTTATCACCGACGCTGGCTCAAATCAGCCGAAAGTATGGAGAAAGTCAATCAAGTGGATTGATAACCAAGGAAAACTCTTCAAGTTCAGTACATGAGAGGGTGAGATGTTCAAAGGAGAACTAGGAGACAATGAATTCAAGTCAGAGTCAGAGTCTGAGTCTAGCGAAGTTCCTAGAGAGTCTCCTCCTACCGTCACCCCTTATCCCTTTATTTCTCCTAGCATAGCATCTAATAATAATAGCAGCTTGGGGAATGTCCCAGCAGCTGTTCCTTAACCGCCACTGACTACTGAACAGATGGCCTCTTTGTTTCAGCTATTTTCAAAATTTAATATGAATAAATCAGATTCTGCTTACTTCTTGTGTTTTTCTGAATGCAATCCTATTAACGATGATAATGAGGATGATCCTAACCAGACTCAATCGATTTACCTCCCTACATAATTAAAGAAATACTCCAAGAGGGAGAAGGGGCACCAGTTATAGAGAATACCGAACCCATCGACGTAGGGACCAAACTAGAACCTTGAGAACTTAGGATAGGGACGATCTTAAACCCGACCAAAAAGGCCATTTTCGTTAACCTCCTACACAAGTTCAAAGACGTTTTTGCTTGGTCTTACAAAGACATGCCATGGATCGATAGAGATATCGCAGAGCACCGAATCCCAATCAAACCAGGTTTCAAACCTGTAAAACAGAAGCTTCGTCGGATGAGGACTGAATGGGCTCTTAAGATCAAAGAAGAGGTCGATAAACAATTCAAAGCCAGGTTCATCAAAGTTTCTGAGTATTCCGACTGGGTGGCTAACGTAGTTCCCGTACCAAAAAGGGATGGGCGAATCCATGTTTGTGTTGATTTCAGAGACTTGGACAAAGCGAGTCCCAAGGTTGATTTCCCTTTACCACATATCAACATATTGGTAGATAATACAACAGATCACGCGTTGTTATTCTTCATGGATGGGTATGCCGGGTGTAATCAGATCAAAATGGCCATAAAAGATATGCATAACACAGCCTTCGTCACCCAATGGAGCACATATTGATACACAGTTATGCCATTCGGGCTAATTAATGCTGCAGCCACGAATCAACGTACCACGACCACACTATTACATAACATGATACACAAAGAAGTAGAGGTGTACGTAGACGACATGATTGTCAAATCCAAAGACAAGAAGGGATACATCGACAACCTTCGCAAATTCTTTCTCAAATTGCGCAAATACAACATGAGACTCAATCCTCAGAAATGTGCATTTGGAGTAACGTCAGGCAAACTCCTGGGATATGTAGTCAGCAAGAGGGGAATAAAAATTGATTCATCCAAGATCAAATCCTTAATCGAAATGCCGCAACCCCAAGTAGAGAAGGAGGTTATAGGATTCCTAGGCAAGGTACAATATGTGAGTCGGTTCATATCAAAACTCACTATGATCTGCGAACCTATTTTCAAATAGCTTAAGAAAACAGATCATACCATGTGGGATGACGACTGCCAAAAAGCATTTGACAAAATTAAGAGATATTGGCTAAGCCACAAGTGCTAATGCCTCCCCAACAAGATCAACCTCTTGGTTTATATCTCACAGTCAAAGAAACAGCCATGGGGGCTATGCATGCACAAACCATTGGAAAAGAAGAAAGGGCTATCTAGTAAGAAGTTCTTAGAATATGAGTGTAAATATACACCTCTCGAAAAGATATGCCTCGCTCCTGTGTGGGAAACAAAGAACCTACGCCACTACATGCTTAGCTACTCTGTCAAGGTCTAGTCCAAAATGGACCCCATCAAATACCTTTCCGAGAAACCGATCTTCAACTGACGTTTGGCAAGATGGACCTTAATGCTCTCAGATTTGGACCTCAAATATGTACCTCTGAAAGTCATAAAGGGACGCACCGTTGTTGAAATTTTTGCAGATAATCCTATCAACGATGCTCATGCAGTACACATGTGGTCATTTCCAGACGAAGACATACTACAGACTTATGTCGACTCCTGGGACCTTTATTTCGATCGTGCATCTAATTTAAGAGGATTTGGAGTAGGAGAATTGCTCATTTCTACTGAAGGTGAGCATACCATGCTATATGTTAAACTCGACTTCGAAGTGACAAATAACGCTGCAGAATACAAAGCTTGTCTCATTGGCTTACAAGCAGCAGTCAGTTTAGGCATTAAAAATCTTCGGGTTCATGGAGACTCCTCAGTCCTCTATCATCAACCGGGTTACGGGATCATGGAAGATTTGAAGTAAAAGTCTAGCACCTTATCAGGCTAAGATAGATCAAGTCGCCCAATTCTTTGATCAAGTCAATTATCTACATCTACCTCGAGAAGAGAATCAGTTCGCAGATGCTCTTGCAAAACTTGCGGCCATGTTAAATATGCCAGACAATATGATCAAAATGTGTAGAACGTTCCTACATGAGTGGACCCATGATGGCAAAAAAAAAATTACACGTTTGGGATACTACTGGACGACCAAGGAGTCATATTGTATTAAATACGTCAGACACTGCCATAATTGCCAAATCTTCGGGAATGTGTAGCACGTTCCTCCTTCGATGCTTTACACCATGACATCTGTAGAGTCTATTGATCGAATACGAAAGACGGGGGGGGGGGGGGGGGGGGGGGGGGGGGGGGTGAATTGAGTATTAAAAACTAGCCTTACTTTTTCGATTTATATGATATGTAATTAATTATTTGATTCTATAGATTAAAATCAACTAATTAATTAATCATTGTAAATGCAAGTACCGAATAACGAAAAGGAGAGAGACACACACGTGATTTTTTGAAGTGGTTCAGTTTCACAAGTCGAAACCTACGTCCACTATTCTCGATTAATAATCTTTAGTACCTTTCTCCGGATTACAAAAAATATCAACCCACTCGTATAATCAACTATGATTATAACTCAAGGTGAGTATCGCTAAATACTCTATACTATCTTACGTTAATAAGAAAGTACAATATAGCTCACAAGGATAATTCTCGTTAAAGAATAAGTAAGATTATGTGATGTACTATTATCCAATAAGGTATTTCACGTGAGCGATTGATAAAGAATGATGCACTACTTTTTCGAAAAACAAACACTAAAAATAATAAATATTCTCAAAGTTTGCTTTAAAATAAATTTATAAAATTCTCTCAATTATATAAAAGTCGTTGTTGAATGAACGTAGCCCGATCATCAAAATAACGCTTAACATCCAGTTTATCCGTATCCGACAATTCTTCTCACGATGTACTCGGGTCTATTTTGACTCCATCATCAGAAACCAAAAACAGAGTACAAAAGTCGTCAATGGAAACTGAAACTTCTCGGCCATTCACCACAGCATGTAAAACTCCAGATTTCAAAGAAACGGAAGCATAAAATTGAATTAGCTCGATGGGATAGATAGGACCCGAAAACCGAGACGCATGCTCCCATTCTTGAAATTTGAAGAAGTCGTTGAAGAAAGTTAAAGCTTGATACTTTTCACACCATACCTTCGGAAAACTCCGACCACCATGAATATCATATTTTTCAACCCGGTTAACCAATTTGCGTTCTTCCTTTGTCAACCGAAGTTTGTCAAGTCCGGATGCCGTTTCTTGAGGGAGAAATTCGCGAAACAGAGGACATTTTGTCCCTTCGATTTCTATGTCTTCACTAACATCCTCTTGTACCCTATTCTTCCCCTTATTTAATCGACGCCTTTTTGTACCTTCAAGCACCGAACCCGACTCGGTTTGGGTCAAATTGGGTGATTTTTGGTTGGGTTATGGTGATGGATTGGTAGACATGTAAGGTATTTGAGTTTTGGAGTTTGGGGTGTTGATGTTTTTGGTTGTGGTCCGTGTAGGAGCCATTGTTGAGAGCTTTTTTTTGTGTGGCAGAAGGAATATGGTGATGGTGATATGTATTGATGGTGATGTAGATGGGTAATTATGAAGGGTAGTGTTGGGGTTTGGGTTTTGTAGAGTAGCACGTGTAGCCGTGTACTACTCCTCCTTTTTCCCTTTTTTTTGTTTTTGAATTTTGGTAGGATAGAAAAAGGAATCTAGAGTGAATATAGGATAGATATGGTAAGGATAGGATTAGGTAAGTAAAAAGATATGGTAGAATATTATGGTTGGCAATTTCTGTGACACCCTCAAATTTGCGGAAAGAAAAAAAATTATTTAAATACATAAAAGATAATAATAAAACATAACGAAGGTGTCATAAAATAAAAAGGTCATTACAAAACGGAAATAATATTCTACAAAAGAAATATACAAGACGGGAGACATATCTCCCGTATAAATACGGAAATAAAAGAGTGTATAATAATATACAAACTATGAACCGAATATATGTCCAAGGTAAATACTTCGCTCGCTAGCTCGTCAATGTACCCCAAATTGCATTCACCACCTGTTCGACCGCATTAAATATAAACACGGAAGCCACAGTCAGTGGGGAGTAACTCCGAGTTCTCCCAGCCACGAAATGTCGAGTTTAATTAAACATGAATAACATAAAAGCAATGTATATGGAAAATACAAAACCTTAACATATATGATATGCTTTTCATGTTATGAAACAATTAACTACCATATAACCTATCATATGAAAGCTATCATGTGAATCCGATAATAAAATATAACACGAGGTAGGGAAGCTGGTATGCTGGCTCAGCGGTTACCATGTAACATGGCCCTGATACACTCAAACCCTAATCAACACGTAATCATGTGAATCAGTTAACAACCGTTAATCCAAACTCTATCAATCCTAGCCGGCTTGCATCTCACCTTCTAGAACTCATATAATCATACAAACATGAAAGACCAATACTTCTACAAACAGGCATAAGTTCTTAGAACCGTCAATAGTCGACTTCTGTAACTCGAGGCTATACCACAAGGTAGGAAAACATCCTAGTCCTAGACTGATCAGACCTAGCGACAACAGCTATTCCATTCCCCGTCCCATGACATAACCGTCTATGAGAAACTCTACTAGGCGACCCCCTAAGCCGAGATGGCTAGTACTTAAGCTGGCTCCATTTCCAAAGTGGAACTAGGCAGCCATGCCCCGACTTGGATATAAACCCACCAAGCCGAGACACAAAAGCTATCATCAGGTGAACATATACTCGTTAAAGACAGTACTTGCCTATCAATGTCATGGTCTAAGCTACCCATTTAGAATTAGAATGGTCAAGACGCCATATATTCATAATTCTCTATGGGTACTTAGTCAACACGACACCAACATATAATCAAACCGTCACAGGAACAACCTCCTATCATGTGACTAATTACATATAAATCATATTCAAATAACATATCGCCTTATATCTACTAAGGCTATTTCATTAATTAAATACAACCTTATTTGAAGACAAATCCCCGACCCTAGTCCCGCGACGGGTCATCAGTCAAATCGGGGCTGACTAGATCTTAGTTTGACCAAACCCGTTGGATCAAACCGGCTAGAAACAGAGTCTTTATCACATAGACATAAAAACAACATATTCATTACATGTTATTTTATTAAAACTTTTAACATGTGAATTATTATATCATACCCAAAACCCGTTTGACTAAAAGGATATTAAATTAAACTACGGTCTCGTCTTATAATTTCTAACATGTGAGAAATAATAATTTAATGAAAAACCTTTTTAATTAAATATTTACTTATTAATATTTCTCGCTTGCTAATTATTACAAAACGCGATAAAAATGACGATAACTCAAAAACCGTCACAAGTCCCAAAGTGGGACCCACGGGCTGAGTTGGGCCGGACCCCACATGGGCCTGGATGGGCCCCACGGCCTGTTTTGGGCTAAAATGGCTGTTTTCATTTAAATTTCTAAAACCGTTTCTTAAAAATTCCCGCATGCTTTAACATATTTAAAACCCGTCAAAACAACAATTAAACAATCAAACATCGACACAACCTAAAGACCAAAACCCGGACCCACCATGAACCAGCCCAGACCGGGTCTGAACCGGCCTGGACCGGCCGGTTTGGTCCGGTTCACCACCACCACCATTTTCGGCCACCACCAAACACCAACCCCAAATTCCAAATTAATTCTAACATGTTTTTAATTAACAACATCCATTTTTTTAAACAACCAATTCAACCATCCATCATACAAAAATCATCATCATGAAGAAATCATAAAAATATAACAAGAACACTAACTTAACATGTTACTAACTAAAAATCCATAAATCATAAAAACATGAACCAAAACAAAGATGAACCAAAAACTAAATAAACAAAAGCTAAAGGCTATGTTACTAACTAAAATCATAATTAACCATAACATGAACCAAAACTAAAGGCTATGTGACATTTATTCGTCGAGTAAAACGGAATTGTTACCTTAGCTAGAAAAATCAATTAGCACCAAAATAAGAAGTATAAACTAAGAAACCCGTCTTCTAATCTTCCCCTAATATATACGAGTCACCAAACTCGTCTTCAAAATCTTCCCCTATAAGAACTGACAAGAAAAACATTATTAGAAGTAAAAATAGATTTTCCATAATTAAAGTGTTGAAAACGATTTTGACGGAATTGAAAATAAACCGTACGTGAAGATGGGGAGCGAAGAGGAGAGTCTAGAAATATAAGTTAGGACGGATTTAATTAAGAAATGAAGATTTTATGAAGGTTTTGCTCAAGAACGATGATGAACAATTGAAGAACACGAAGAACAAACGAAGAACGATTAAAGAAAGTGAAATTTTGATCTTTATTTGATTTGTTGAAAAATGAAAAGTTGTTAGTGAGTGGAGTGATGTGTGTGCCGTGTAATTATAGGCAAAAAGGGATGTCGGGTTTTGAAATTGTTGTTACGTAATTGACTCGCGTTTAATAATTATTTTACGGTAAACGATTAAAGATAATTAACGATAAAGTTAATTAAACTAAATATCAAGATATTATGTTATTATAATGAAAAGAAAGGAAAATATCAAGGTGAAAGAGAGGACAAAGGAGACGTGTGAAATGGTGAGAAATCGGGTCTGTTTTTAAGCGATTTGCGGAGTTTAAATTGACAGACCGATAAAGTTACAAATATCTTAGATATTTTTATTAGTTTAATCATATTAATTAAAAGATCTAATATGAGTGGAAAAAAAGTGACATGGCGCGTGTGACTCATGTCAAAGTCGGGTTTCGGGACTTAAGTTGACCCGGGAATAGTTAAATGACGTTCGGTTAAAACCGTAAAAGTTATTCTTTAAATTCCGAATAAATTCAAAATAATTATATTAAATTATGATAAATCTTAATAAATCTAAATAAAAATAAATCAAAAATATTATTTTTTTAAATAAAATTTCGGTCTTCAACTTATGAGGCGAGTCGGGAAAAAGTCAACGGAAGTCAAAGTTGACTGAAAAGTCGAGAAAAGTCAAAGATGACTTAAAAGTCAAGAAAAGTTTATGACGACTTAAAAGTCAAGAAAAGTCGATGACGACTTTTAAAAAGTCAAGGAAAGTCAAAGACGACTTAAAAAGTCAAGAAAAGTCAAAGATGACTAAAAACGGTCTTTTCATGAAATCTCTCAGAAATTCCAAATACGAACGCGGAATTTCAAAATACGACTCGGAACAAAAATTCTATTTTAAAAACTTAAGTTCTGCTGAAAAGTGTTAGTAAATATTTTTACTAGAAAAATTGGGTACTTTTCGGGTTGTTACAATCACCCCTCCTTTTAAAAAGTTTCGTCCTCGAAACTTAGAAGAAGGAAAGTAACATATATGTAGGTCTATTTCAAAATTGTTAAAAAATATATTCGTAATAAAATTACAGGGTCTTATCACTGGGGCGGAAGGTTCTCGTCAGCTGTTACGAACACCAACGTCCCAAATCAAAGACTTTAAAAGATACATTTTCGCATCAATAAATGAGAAAACTAGTTATCGAACGTCTCCAATAACGAGTCTCAACACTCCGTGACGGTAAAATACTTGAAATCATAAAATATTTCCAAAAGCTATTAGTTCAAAAAATTTTATAGTAAAGGTAATAATTCTACTATCTATGCCTAAAATTTCTAACAAAAGCTTCTAGTAATAATCTACTTATAAATACGACATTCGATAGAAGGAACGGAATATTCGAAAGAATAAATCGAATATAAAGAGAGAAAAGAGAGGAATGAATCACCATACTATCTTCCTTCTATGATACTTCAAATGTCTATCGTAACTCAACAACACTAACTGCACTAGAATCTAGTCCACAAGAGAGTGCAATAATCCTCAACACTTTTAAATCCTCCGATTCCTACCAAAATATTTCATAAGCATGACACATCAAGTAATAACTCCCAAATATTCAAATTCAATTAGAATCTTCTAAGGTCCATCAAAACTCTTATTGGAAGCCATCATCAAAATATGTATAATTAGGGAAACAATGCCGCTAACAACCCCAAAGTAAAGGAGACTTACTATGAAATCCTTTGATCCAATTTATTCCAAAATTCATTATCTTAAGTTATTAACAATTAACTTTCTCCTTCTCAAAAGTTGAATCTCGAAACCTCAAAGAGATTAGTCACACAAATCTCGATTCACTTAACTTTTGCCAAACATAGGGCAATGCGACCGTAATCAATTTATTTATCTCTTCCAAACTCTTAATACATCGGCTTTCGCTTATGTCGATATTCCTCAAGTTGTGACATCAAATCCTAATTCCACAAAGTATTGGTTCCCGTTAGGGTCCAACATTTAACGACAACAAATTCCCAAGTAACATTAAAATCACTCAACTTCCTAACCACAACTACAACAATTATTAAGCTTATTTCGATCCTCAAAAGATATTGCAACTTCAAGTTTTCATAGTCTAAAACCACTAGGAGAATTTCATCCTAAGTTTATCCTCAAATCCTTGTAATCATCTAAACACGGAACTCGCTTAATAGGATGGTTAGGTACCATATTAGAAACTTCTTATTTACTCCAAAATAGACATATCATAAGCATGGTCTTCAAACCAATACTAAACTTCTAATTCCAAAAGACTAAATTACCAATGAGTTAAGAAGTAATAGCCAACTCATTCGACTTTACACCTTCGAATATCATGAACTATTTACACACAAGTCATGACAAGCTTCAAGCATTAAAATCATTAGACATACCTTACCACACTTTCCTCAAGGATACCCATTCTCACCACCATAGGGTGAAATTAGATCTATACTATTTCCTCGAATCACAAGTTCATTCTAACTAACACTTATATTCCACAAAATTCAAAGTTCTTCCGACTAAGTATAATATACCTCAAACAAATGGGTATGACATCCACAAAATGTTACCAGAGGGAGGTAAGGATACCAATGGTAAGATGGAGGAACTATCAAGAGAAATTTTCAAGATGCAAAAAGGTTGGAAGAGAAAGAAGCACCTAGATAGAAGGAAGAGGGCATAACATTATAAGGACGAGAGAATTCATAGATGAAGAAGGAATTCACTTCAATTAGGCTTATAAATCTTCAAATCTTCGGTAGAGGATACTCCTTCTAGGTAACACATATTCCACCCTAAGGCGTAATATTGCTCCTAGCAATCTGGCTAGCCACCCAAGCATAGCCTCCTTGGCAATTGTCTTCTTTATGCGGAGGGACCTGGTTGGCACTAACAACGATCTCTTCTACACGCGGTCCAACCGTCTTCATAAGAAACAAAACAAATTAAGTTACTCCTAACAATTAGCATAAACAAATAGACTACAACATAAATCCTAATCTACCCATCCTACCCTTCTATCTCACAAGTTTATTATTTTATTAAGGTCAAGTTATTTATACAAGGGTACACAAACGTGCGTCGGGAGCAAAATGCTCTGATACCAACTGTGACACCCTCAAATTTGCGGAAAGAAAAAAATAATTTAAATACATAAACCGAAGGTGTCATAAATAAAAAGGGTCATTACAAAACGGAAATAATATTATACAAAAGAAATATACAAGACGGGAGACATATCTCCCGTATAAATACGGAAATAAAAGAGTGTATAATACTATACAATCTAAGAACCGAATATAGGTCCAAGGTAAATACTTCGCTCGCTAGCTCGTCAATGTACCCAATGTATGCATCACAAACCTGCCAACCGCATTAAATATAACACGGAAGCCACAGTCAGTGGGGAGTAACTCCGAGTTCTCCCAGCCACGAAATGTCAAGTTTAATAAAACATGAATAACATAAAAGCAATGTATATGGAAAATACAAAACTTTAACATATATGATATGCTTTTCATGTTATGAAACATATGGTTTTCATGTTATGAAACAGTTAACTAACATATAACCTATCATATGAAAACTATCATGTGAATTCGATAATAAAATATAACTCGAGGTAGGGAAGCTGGTATGCTACCCAGATGGTACCCTGTAACTGGCCATGATCACTCAAACCCTAATCAACACGTAATCATGTGAATCAGTTAACACCCGTTAATCCAAA